>VZTT01023916.1:0-17691 GCA_013400855.1 Buphagus erythrorhynchus
TTTTTTTTTTTCCCTGGGAAAACCTATTTCCTCACTTCTTTTCCATCCAAGCATAAACTGGCATTTTTTTGCCACTGTGAGAGTGAGCCAGAGCCATCACTGGAGACAGAGAGAGGAATTGCTATAGTGTGGATTCATTAAACTCATCTCAGTCCATCTCTTTTTTTTTTTGGTATTAAAGGAGTATGGAGTAACGCAGGGCAGAACGAAGTGTTCTGGAAAACTGATAATCAAATGGCCTAAAGCTAATGTTTACTTTTCTGAATGTTTTACAGCAGCATTACTTGGAGATGTATTAAAAACAGGGAGCGAGAGGGAGGGAGAGAGGGAGGGAGCCTAATAATAGCCTTCCAGTTACAGAAATAGAGAAGCAGCATAGATATGATAATTGAATTTGGTTTGGATGGGTGATAATCCGCCTTTATGCTACAGCTGTAGTTCTCAGATTTGAGCCTGGCTGGTGGCAGGTGTTGGGCAGCCTCCCCGGCCATGGGAAGGCTGCAGCACCGTGCACTCCTGCATGCCCCCCCTTCCTCTCCCTCCATGCCCCCCATTTCTCTCCTGGAGCCTGCAGGCAGGAGGCTGAAGGGCCGTGGGTTTTGTACGTGTGGCTGTTTTTTCTCTGCATTTATGGGGTTTGTCCTGAAGGTGACCTGGAATCTCCCTTCCCCATCCAGCCAGGAAAAGTCACCAGTGAATGTGAAGGGGAGCTCGTCTCCTCTCCAGCAAAATCCATGCTCAGCCATTCTCTTTTTCTCTTCCACTCTAAATTATTCAGCTCCACACTTGGGGAGCTGACACTGCTAGTAAACCGAGGAGTTACATATTTTTGGTTACACTTGGAGATTAAGTGCCACTTGAGTTATAGTGTCTAAATTCCCAAATATTTGTGTAATTTTAGATCATGAATTTTCATTCCTGACTATGTTTAGTATCAATATTTATTCACACAGCTCTCTCTGTTAGATCCCATGGAAGAAACTGGGCGAGGGAAGTGGGAAGGTGTCTCCAAGCTGTCTCTGCCACAGGCATGGGTTTCACTTGCTGTTTCACTTTCTGAAGCAAATTCCAGCCTCTCTATGTCTGCTCTGTCATGGAAAATGTAGGATAGGAGGTAGCGGATGGGATAACTGGGCTGTAGTGGGTAGATAACATGGCCACCCACTTTCACAAGATGACCTTAAAGATTTTGTGCCAGAGACACAGAGCTGTTGGTGTGCTGCTGTCAACAATAGCAAGAGGAGTGGCAGTGGGAGAAGGGTAAGGAGATCACAGAAGAAGAAAAGCCAAAACATCTTTCCTGGGTGTTGGGAAGCCTCCTTGTCACCCTGTCACCTTCCATCCTCCTAACATGATCCTCCAAGAAACTTTATCGGTCTCATTTGTTCTCTTGGTTTGTTTGTTCAAAAGCAAAAGCAATTATGAAAAAAAAAGAATTAATTAATTTCCTCTTTTTGAGAAGATGTGAGAAGATTTTGATTTCTGCAGGCACTGAATTAAATTCTGGCTGCACAAGAGTTTGCATTTTTAATGCAGCTCTTTTGCAGGTCACCAAAATTGTTCCCCATTCAGCCACTCTCATCATCTGGGTCATTATGACCAATAGCCACAGCTGATGCCTGGATCCGGCTCCTGCAGCCCTCAGCTGGCACTCAGATGCCACTTCTAATGATAACTAAAAGCACGGTGACTGCTATAGCACCTTTTCTCCAGCTGTCTCAGAAGGCCCATATAGCTGTGATTAAATTAGCCTTGTAATGTCATTGTGAGGTGGATTGGTAGCATGCAAGTTCTGCAGGTGAGAAGAGAGAGGCATGAAGCAGTGTGCTGCTTCAGCTTTGTAGCCAGAGAGGCCAGGTGAGGAATGAGGACCTGGGCTATGGGGCTCAGCAACCCAGCTCAACTGAAAGCTAATTCTGTGACTGACAGGGAAATTAATCCTGCTTATTCACTTTCCAAAAAAATTTAGATGAAGACTTGCTTGCCACACAAGACTTTTTGGTTGTGCTGTTCATGCTGCATCTCTCAGTGGGAGTTCTCACTGTCCTTAGTGCATCTGTGTTGGCTCAGCCCTCCAATTTCCTTTTTTTTTCTTTTCCCACACAATAAAAACCTACTTATCACCCGAAGTGTGTAGTTAGACTTGGTAGGACAAAGTTTTGGAGATATAAATGTCAGTGCAATGCTATTAGATTGTACTGCTCATTAATTGCTAGCTAAACAAGAAATACTCACTGCACGCTCACAGCAGATACCTGTGACTATGCCACAGTCAAAGATAGGATGGAAAATGCAAGATGTATCTATGAGCACTTCTTCCAGTACTCACAAAATGTCAGATTCTTTCCTGTTCAAATTCAAGCTTTGAATTCTTTTTCATTCCTGAAAAAGGACAAAAAATAGTAATAAATTTTCTCCAAAACATTCAAAACAGTGCCTAGCAATATAAAGTCAAAGCTATCCCTTCCAGTCTTTGGCTTTGATGGATGTCTTTGGATTCTGAAAAGGATATGGTAGATGCCTTATTAGAATAATATTCCAGTGTCTTGACAAGCAGCGTCAGATTTATATCACAGCTTTCTTTTTTATGCCAACAGATATGTAATACCAAAGGACCACAAAAAGACATCATGCACTGTTGTGATTTATATATATATATATTTTTTTTTAATGGAAAGGTTGTTATAATCCAAGAATCCTTGCTTTTTCTTTCCTGTTCTTTTTTGGCATCTTTGTCACTTAACATTCTTCCTTTTGCAGTTGTTCCCCACAGCGAACACATCCATGTTTTCCAAAAGCAGAGGGAAAATATGGAGCAAACACAGTCTCCACGCAGCCTTATTATTTGGATACTTTTCCTTTGCCACTGACTTGACCAAGTTCCCTACAGTCCTTGGACTCAGATAGCTAACTGGTTAATTGGGAAAGAACTATAGTAGAGGTGGGAGGGAGGAGAAATACTTTAAGAACAGATAATAACCAGATTTTATGGCAGTGTTAAACATGTAAATATTTCAGTTAAGGCATATCTGGATTTACTGCCAAACCTTCCATTTCTGTGTGTGTAGCCCAGTCTGTCTGAAATGATGTGTCCTTTGTGACCAGGGGTGGGAATCACCACCTACCACTCCAAAGTGCATTTTCACTGCTCACTCAGAAGGGAGTGTGAATCATCCAAACAAACACCAACTTTGAAAGAGGTGAGGTGTGAATCTTGTCTCAGCTAACCTGTCCCTATTTCTTCTACTATTCCTGCTTCTCTGGGCAAATTTGGAGAGACTATGAGCTACCAGAAGTGCCTGTGGTCCCATAGTTCTTACAAGCAGAAGACAAAGCCCAAGATGTGCCCATTCCTGGACAGATGGGCCACTGCATCAGAAGTGAGAGAACACCCCACAGTCTCTCCACTCTGGGTGGAAGATATTAAACAGCAGAAGCTGCCTGCTTTTCATACTGGAAGGTCATCCCTGTCAACTAATAGGAGAAGCAGTAAGAAAATGTATTACAGACAAGACAAAAAATGTCATGAAACACGTGGGAACAAACAGGCTCCATCCTCCATATCCCTTCTCTCCATACACACACATCCTGACCCATGAGAAGACCTCTTACACTGTAGTTTATTGGAAGAGCCACCAAGAAAGTATTTCCAGCATTCCCACTCAAGCCTCTGCATTTGTTTTTCTCATAGAAAGAGACTGGATTATTGTTTTTTAATCTTTATGGGCATAATTATTTTTTGAAAGGGAATCCAGTGTTCAAGTACAGAAACAAATTAAGGTCAGAGAGAAGCACCTAGCTTTAGGTAAGTGTTTAGTCTCTCCTTGTGAAGTGGCTGGTTCTGCATGAATTACCATTAATAATAAAACATATGTAAGATGGTGACATTCGGCGTGCATGTTCTTAGTTCCCCATTAAGCTGTGCTCCCTAAAAAGGTTTCCAGGTTTATTTAAACATGCAGGAAAGAATTTAATATTAAACAGAAATAAGATGTAATAGAATTATGTCAAAACACCTGAGGGAATTTTGGATACCTTTAAGGAATGAGCTCTGAAGTGATTCATAGCTAGAGCAAGTGATAATTGAGAAGAAGGAAAAAAAAGAAAGGGAAAAATGAGTTAATTCTTCCACAGCTATGAAATCCACAGCTATGAAATGCTGTATTTCACAGACTTATCAGGAGCCTTGCCTCAGTATAGACATTATTTTACTTTCTGATGCTGAAAATTAGTGTAGTGATCTTGCTAGCACTTTTGCATGCACTTAGCATAAGCACAAGAATAGCTCCCTGGGGTTTGCCAGTGCAACGGGAGTTAACACATAATATAAGTATTCAGAGGCCTGGATGCTATTCTACAGCTTCTGGAGATAAATGTGTGATTTAGTTGTAGGCTAAATTACGGCTCTCATTACATCATCCTTGAACGTTTTAGATCGCAGAATTGCATCAGATCCTGTGATGGGATAAAAACTTTATCCTTTATAATTTGGGTAAGTTTTGACACAAAACAGACGTTCTGCCTAGTACCATAAGGGCCAAAGCATAGGACATGGAAGCTTGACTCATTTGCATCTTAATGCAGTTATAGACTTAATGTAAGATATTCCTATTTAAATTAATATTTTCCGTGTCAGTTCAGCAGTATCAGCACACTGCTAATGATCTCCATATCCATTAAGATCAGTTCAAATGCACCTCAGTGTAGCTTTCTTACCCTAAACTCCTGACGGTATTTTTTAAACTGATCTATAGCTTGTTATTTTTATTATTCACAAATGTCACAGGCCTTTTCTCTCCATTTTGGGATTGTTCTTCTCCTATTTTAGGTCTTTTCCTTTCTTCTAATGTTGCTTTGGGAAAGCTCTGGGGACATAAAAAGCAAAATAGACAGATGCCTTCACCTACCAGATTGTTGTGAATAATAATAATCACCTCTTATATATCCCTTTTCATTTTCAAAGCACTTTGCAGCAATTAGCTAATTTGCCTTTACAACAATCTCTGATAGATAGGTAGAGGCATTTGCATAGTGGCTATTTATTTATTTATTTATTTATTTTATCTTGCATAAAATTGTTAGGATTTTTTTTTGATTTGGGTTTTAAGTTTTCCTCTCTTTTTTTCTTCCCTTGCTGGGCATTTTTTGCTGCCCTTCTTTTTCCGAAAGGTAAATTTCTGTGGGATTGTTATGCTTATTAGCACTCCTAATCACTGAACCTAATTAGACTCACAGAAATGAAAGCACACACCAGCAACAGATGAACAACAATTTCCTTCAAGAGCATGAGCCGGATCTCCACGGCAGCCAGATATGGCTGGAGAACTGGGAGCCAGACCCGAGCCACACTTAAGGCTGCTGGTTCAGATACCACCAAGGAAGATGACTGTGGTACATCTATTCCTTTGCTAAGCACTTGCACAGTCCAAATTGCTGAAGGCATTGACCAATAGAATATGTGAAGTAAGAAATTAAAAAACCTTGCTCTTTTGGAGAAAAAAAAACCAAACAAACCAGAAATGACAGAAAATCTGGTGTTGAAACTGCAAAGCTATCATGGAATTGCATGCCTAATTTGGTCAATAGGAAAATGCACCCAAGCAGGGTCTCAGTGATTTCTACAGCTCAGTTCCCTAAAGAGAAAACTCTTGAATAAAAAGAATATGCCAGACAATTCAATCCCTCCTGCTCCATGTTTTCAATCTAGTGCACACTACATTAAGACTGTAACCCAAAACACTGCCTTGGCCCTTCGGTGGAGTGAACCTGGTGCTCTCTACCCTAGTCTGAAACACAGGTTACCACAGCCTAATCTGGAAGATTGTACTGGCATGGTGGAGGGTGATGGGAGGTCTCCTGCAGCCTTCTCCACAGTCTGTGCAACAAGCAGAAGGGCTCTGCCATGACAAGTCTGCATGACTTGTCCCAGTCCCGGCTGCAGGAAGGGACTTTGTCACCACTTGTGTTGGGATGACCTGGACACCCCTGTCTTAACATCAGCCCAGCGGCAAAGTGGCAACCAGCTACTGCTACAGCACTTGTGCCACTGCCAACCCTTTTTGCCCCTGCTTCATGGCCTTTTCTTTGCCTATTCTCATCCCAGAATAACTCTTTTCCATAATAACTCTTATCTTTTATGCATCAGAATAGTCAATTTAAAACTTTCTTCAGAACAGGGCAAGGAATTGGTATGAATACTAACACCAGATACAGTCATTGAGGAAAATGTCTTTAACATGTCTTTTACAACTGGCAGGGCTAATGGATTTTGTAGTAGCAGAGCTGCAGTGAAGGTTTTACTGGCAAATCCGAACTTACATGGAAAAGAACAAGGAAGCCCTCACTTCAATATCTTCATGAAGTGTTAATGCAACAGGGATCCCCTGTACTTTGTGATAATTGAACCATAAAATAGTGCAGCTTTATCTATAAACTCTCCAGCGCAATGCTTTGAGTGTATAACCGTTTACATTATTCCCAGAAAATTAGGTCAGCTTTTCACAGAGAAAATGTCAAATTAAAAAAAAAAAAAAAAAAAAAAAAAAAAAAAAAAAAANAGAAGAAGAAGAAGAAATAATGAGAGGGGGAAAAAAACCAGAGGAGGCTTCCTCTAAAAGAACTTTTCCACCACAGATTGGAAAATGTCACCATATCCTCCCAACACCACCAGCCTCACTTACAAGCCAGGGAGGGAGCAGGGGCCGAGGAACAGTGGGCAGCATCCGCACTCGGCTCCTTTGAGCTGGAACACAGCTGTGTTATGGCTGTGTCATCACTGCGAGCGAATTAAAAGAAATGGAAACATTAACTCTGTGGAATCTTTTCAGAAGCTGGTGGTGACTAAACCAGGAGGCGCTAACAAAGGAAAGCTTTCAGCAAGTGTTTGGCATTTGAAGTGCAGCACGGTCTTTCCATTAGGCTGTTGTGAGGGTTAAAATTAATCCACATTGTAAGGGAAGAAGGTCGTACAATGGATGCTTGTTGTGGAGAAAGGCACCTGGAGATGTGTTGTGTTGTCAGAAGGCTTAAATAGTTTCATTCCAAAATTTCACAGCCTATTAAAAGAACCACAAGAGTCTGGCAGGGAACATCCCTGAGATCCCAAGCATCTCTGCAAACCAATAAAAAACACTTGGAAGACTGTGGTGGCCCTGCCAGCAGACTCACAAACTCAACCGCAGGTTTGGTTTGGCACAAAGAAATGCAGATTGCACCCCTAAGTGAGAGAATTCAGCTGGATGCACAGGAGCATCACTCAGTTTGGCCTTGAACCTCTGAGCACCTCCCCATGGGAGGGAGAAAGCAGAGTCCTGGAGGAAAAGAGGTCAGGAGTGCAAGATTCTGCAACATTTGGCTACTCACCATGCCACTTCCAATTTCCCAAAACATCCACAGCACATTTAAAATTTCCAGAATGTGCAGGCTGTCTACGCTCTGAAATGGAAGACCTAAGGGATGCTGAAAAGGGAAGGAATGTATTTGGAGCGACGCACAGTGTGCATTAGCTGTACTCGGACACTTGTGCTTGGGCACTGCCAGGCTCTCTGCTCTGGAAATAGGCCTTGTAAGGTGGATAGGAAAAAGAACCCACATACAGAGAAATTGAGCTATTAGAAAACACCTGCAAAGCTTTTGTGGACACAGGAAGGAGGAAGCTGGTGCTTGCGCAGAGGCTGGACACACACACAAGGCTGCAGAGCTGGTGTCTGATCCAATCCTGCATTGCCTGGCTTCTCAGGCAGTTTTTTCCTCAGCCATTAGATTGCACTTATGATCCATTTTTGGAAGACATTACTTCTAGGCTGCCTGTGTCTCCTTGCCCCAGTGGCTCCACAAGGCAGCAGTTGCTCTACGGGATGCAATGTGCTACAGCTGGGTTGAGGCTTCCAGCCTGGCAGCTCGCGTGCTCCTGTCCTCTTCCCAGGAGGTCCCTCCTGCTATTTAGCAGCTCTGACAGAACTGGATATCGTAGCTTTGGGATCACCAATGGCTTTGCTGTGCAGGAAAGGAGCTGGTGGTGGCAGAGGCGTTGCATTCAGGCAGCTACCACTGCGTGTTGCTATGGGCACTGATGCAGAGGCGAAACACAGGCTAAGCCATCACTTGATTTTCTATTCAAGCAACTCTTGAGTACTAAAGGAATGGCCATCTGCCAGTGTTTGTAATAGAAGGTCAGTATACACTGACATTCAGCAAATTGGTGTTATATGCATTAGATCTGTGCTTTATGAGGTATTGCTCCATTTTGGAAATGTGAAAATTGACTGAAATCATGACTAAAATTTCAGAGGTGCCAATCTGCAGCTGCAAACCCACTGACAGTGCCCAAATACCCAGGCAATAGCAAGTCCAGCTATTTAAGACAGAAAAAGCTAAAGAAAAGTGTGTGTGTGTGCTGTGAAATTGCCACCAGCAGCGAACCCAATGCTCCAGCTCACTGTTGTCCCCAGGTGGGACCCTTCCCCTGGGCATGGGCAGTGCCCTCCACTCAGCTGATTGCAAGCACTGTGTGCTGGCAGCAGGTAGCTCTTGAAACGGGGCTCTTACAAACTGCCCTCTGCAGGATCCCCTCCATCTGGGCCCTAGAGCTCCAAATGAATCACAGTCCCTTCTGCCTCCAGTACTTTCCTTGTGCAGCACAGAATGAAGGAAGACAGGAAAAGGAGCTTTCACCCCCTTGCAGAAATGCAAAGTCCATGGTGGCCAACAAAAAGTGAAGTTTTTTCCCAGAGTCAAGCTTTTCTCTAGGAGAGCCAGGCAAGCTGGGCTGAGGCAATGTAGTCCCAGCACAGGCAGGTGCTGTGCCTGCATCCCATCATCCCTTCCCAGGCACAGCAGCAGTCTGCATCTGACTTCCAGCTCCAGTACGTGGAACACCTACTTAGTGATCCGCCTCCAGTGTTATGCCCCATTAACTCAAAGTTAGGCATGATTACTGATTATCTTTCCTTATTTTGTATGCATGTGCCAGGCGAGCAGCAAGAAACTGAGAGGATTTCCTGTTCGCAGCCTGAGCAGGCTTTGGGGACATGGCTCTTTCACAGGATGAAAGAGAGCTGGCATGTGGCACAGAGAATATGGTTCTTTCCCAAAAGCTGCCACAAAGAGAAGTTTGAAAGGCACTGACGTGACACGAGTCAAGAGTTATGTTCGTCTGCCTTTCTCTCTCTACACCATGATGAATTGCATATTATTTCCTTCATTAGTTTTAGGCTTCAACCACTTTGCAGTGCAGACATGAATAAAAATACCGAGCGGTTTCAGTCTGGTGACGATTTTATTCATTGGTGCTACATGTCAGATAATAGCTGTATTCCACTTCTTTGCTCTGTGAGCTTTTCAAATATTTCACAGGCTGAGTTGTTTATTAGGTATCCTCATACAAAGTCCTCTGCCTCTTCCTCTGAAAGGTAATTGTTTAAGTGGATTAGTAGCTTTCCCTGAAGATGCGTAGGGAGTGGCATAAAAGAGCAACACGACTGTGACACTTTTGTTCTGACCTTAGGAATATACCCAGAGGGTTGCTGAGATCATAGGCTGCTCCAATTATTGTCAAGGGAAATTAATATACCATTTTATTCCAGCTAATACTCATTGGTCAGGCCAGGGAATACACTGTGGTAGAGAATATTCCTCCAAAAACCAGAAAAACAAATCCTGCTGAAAATCTTATGTTTTTAGTGGATTTACTCTGCCAGTTCTTCTATTCTTTGGAGAAATATTTTTCATGTGCTGTTTCGTATCATTGTGACTTCATATTAATTAAGCACTCACCTCACCTTGGGTGTCTGAAAGAGAAGTACAATAGGAGAAGATTCAGCCCCTGTCTGAAAGAGCTTGCAGCTGTAATGGGGTAAATGCATTTAGCATACAGACTGAAAAATAAGATAGGAGCATTCAAAGGCGAGAGAAGATAAAGATTTGGGGGTTAACAAACTTGAGTTTCTCTGGATGCTGCTTGTAGTGATTCTGGTAACATTTTCATATCCTCTCTAATAGATCCTCTTGCTTCAAAACAAAAGACGGACGAAAGGCTGAGGCTGCTGGTAGGCAATGAAAAGGTAAAGACCAGCTGTTCTTCCTAAATATGATGTTTTGCTCTGCAGTCATTCAGAAGGTTGCATGAGACTGTTAAAAACACATCAGGGTTTTAACTCTCATATTCCCCGATGCTGGTAAGGTGTCATGCAGGGAAGAGCTGTGTAGACCTGTGGCTTGTGGTGTTTGTTGTTAGGTGCTTTAGGCTGGTTGGGAATGACAGTGCTGCAGAAGGAGCAGCTGCAGGGGAGAGGTACATGAAAATGCCAGGGGGGAGTCAAACGAACAAGCAACGTCTGTGGAAGCTGATATTGCAGGTATTGCAATGAGTGGCGTTCATACAGATTGGTAAGGATTTTGTGTGTCTCAAAAGTGTTTGATATTGATGATATTTTTCGCTTAGAAATTGAATTTAGTAGGTCATTAGTATTTATTAAAAATTGATAGGGTGTCTATTTCTTGTTGTTAATGTTGGATGTTTAATATCTACTATTAAAATAGTGACATGTAAATGTCTTTCCATTTGGATTTTGAACATAAGGCATGTATTCACGCTCATCTCTTTTGCTGCGTTTATTCCCAGTATCATCTAGCCCTCACCATGCACAGATGTTCCTTAACCCAGGGCCCATTCATGTTTCACCAGGATCTTCAGAGATCAGCAAATTGTATTCATTTTCTCATTTCCCACCCTACCCTCATCTTCTGCTCTTCCTCCTGATTCTGTGTCCCTGATTGCTTTCCTGCTGTACTCCTTGATCAGTCCTCTGTCCTGCAGCTTAGACATGAGTATAGCTGCCTATGCCCTGTCCCCAGGTCAAAGGGAACATTTGCACAGACCCTAGCTTATATGGTGCATCTTTCTGATTTTCCTCTCTTTGTGTAGCCATGATTTGGGGGAAATAAAATTGTTTGTAGGTGAAAAGGTAATCTCTTTCCTCCCAGGAGAAGGGGAAAGGGGAAGGAACAACTGGTTCCTGGCCAATCTCAGCAGGTGCTCTTGTCCTACAGATAAAACCACAACATTTTCCAGCCAGCCATAAAGGACAACCTGAGCATCCTGAGCATATGTATCTGCTTGTTGTCAGGGTGCAGCAAGCAAAGGGGGTGCTTTGAGTTAAACAGCTCAGTTTCCCAGACTCTTGCTCAAAATCTGCACCTGGGGTGAAGCAGTAGCCCCCCCCTTATCCATGCTCCTTTCTGAGATAAATGCACAGCATTGCTGCTGGGGTGTCTGTCACGCTGGTCTCTTTTCAGATGTTTTCTCTGCTAATATTATCCAGGCACTGCACCGAGCTCTGACAACCCCAGGGCCCCAGAGTCTTCCAATCTCCCAAGGGGCTGCTGCCTAATGCACTGCATTTAAAGGAGGTTGCAGAGGTGAAGCAGAGCTGTGAATATGAGTCTGTTTGCTGGAAACTGCAATGTCCCCTTAGTTTCCCTAGTAGCTTTTTCCAGGAGGTGCTTGTAGGTGGCGTGACCCCAGCTCTGCCAGGGGATCCACAGAGCGTTTCACTTGGTTGGTTTCACCTTGCTGCTGTGCTCAGACCTACTCCATTTATTTTCCTCATGCTGGTTTTGAATACATCCCTTGGACTTCTGTGGTGCTTTTTTGATTAGGACAGGCTGTGCTGAGGTTTCAGTCATGTGAGGAAAGAGACGTAGCTTCCCCATACATCCCAGGGTGGATTGTGTGTTGAAGTTTATATTCAGATGCATGGAGCTGGTGCTCTCTCTCTTTTATCACAATTAATTGCATTAGTAATGCCAAACTCCGTATCCAGGGGGATTAAAATGGCATTAATACTGTGGGGGTTTCATTGTGTCCTCGGGTTTTAAGCAGAACTTCCCATTCATGGCAATAGGGACTTCTATGGGTGGCACCAAGCGGCCCATGGAAATTAATCTTGTGTTCTTTTAAGTTTCCTGGACTACAGGAGGAGGATGGAGTGTCACCGCTCCTGGTTGTTTGTGACACATGATTGTGTCCCTCACACAGGCATTGGCAGGTTGAGTGGTACAGAAAGCAGGGAAACCTAGCAGCATCTGCATAGCTCACTGCTTATCAGGAATATACACTGGCAGCCATACTGTAGGGCAGCAGCAGAAAAACAAAGCAACAATCAAGGGAGCCCTTTGTGATGGATTAAAAGGGTTTAGAAATGTCTGAGCCATGCAGTTTTCAAGCACTGACACTGCCAATGACTTCTTGACTGAAAACTAGAAAATGTGCTTACTGAGTGCACAGCCTGAGTTTTGCTTGTTTTCCCAAAGCCTGCCTTTTGTTAAAGGCCTTTTATCTGAACAAATTTTAGACACAGTCACTTCATAAAGTGACCCTTTCCTTGAAATAAATCAGGATAATTATATTAGAGCACTACAGCCTGTGAACTGAACCAAGGGTCTGTGTGTTTCTCTATTATTGGGGCATAATTTTTTTTTACAATCCACACTGCATCTCTCTTAGCCTCTGTGTGGATCTCCTTTGTGTGCCCTGCACTGACTCTGCATGTTTTGGTCCTTGGCATGGGGCTGTGATGAGGAGACAGGGAATCCAGGGTAGGGACAGTCACCCGGGGAACCACCCTTCCCATTACTTCTCTCTTGATTGCTCAAAAAATTCATGCATTCAGCCAGTGTTGAAGGCTTAAAACCATCCTCATCATCATCCTAAAATATTTTTCAGCTTGAGTTTACATCACTGAAGTATCTTTAGCCTTTTAGGAGGGGAAAATAATCTGAGCAGGATGACTCACTGCTGGTACGATACAGCTCTCCTCTCCTTCCCTGAGGGGGATGTCAATCAAGATGCTTTTCCCACTGTCTCTCATAAATGCTGGTTGACACAGCAGGAGAGAGTGGGGCTGAGGGTATGTGTTTAGGTCTTGGACCTCAGCAAAACAGCTCTTGGTGGCTGTGACTTGTCGGAATGCAGCCAGCAATGGCATCCCTGCAAACAGAGATCCCTGAGCCCCAGGTCACCAAACACCCTTCACAGGACCCAGGACCACATCCAGGAGTCCTCTACAGGCTCTAGGCATTCAGATTTTGGTGTTTAATTTCAAGAGAACTATGTGTCACCCAGAGAAACTGTTGCCTGGGGTTTCCTGCAAAACCAAGGGCCAGAAATGGTTGCAGCAATGGTGATGAATGGTCTGAACATGGTCTGTGCCCTTAAACTTGACTCAGCGTTTAGTCAGGAGCTAGAGGAATGAATAGAGGAGCAGGCAGTTTGTGCTTGCAGTGACCCGTGCTGCTGAGCTGGTCAGCTGCTGTGCTACAGACGTATTTTTGGCTTTTTCAGGGAAGCTCTTTTGTTATCACATCAAACTCTTCACTCAGCTGGCAGAAGGCATTCTAGCAGCTGTGAGCCTGGAAGAATCCAGCATACAAGAGATGACTGTAAAGTTTGTTGGTTTTTTTTGTATTTTCTTCCCATTCCTGAAAGATCTGTATATAGTTTAGCTTTTGTGTGTGTGTGTGTTTAGTTTTGTGAATTTTTTAAAGCATGTGTTTGATATATCCTTCTAAAATAAGCTAATTAGCATTAATAAAAATAATCTCTATAAACTAACAAAACCATTAACTTTGCCACCAGATATTATCATTCATACAGCATAATTTTTTTCAGAGAGAGAGCGATTTCATCAAGCCAGGGGAGAAAAAAAAAAGAAAACCAGTATCTGGGGCTCCAGGTGACAAAAGCAAAAATAGGTAAAGTAAATTTTCTGCTTTTAGTGCAAGTGATTCAAAATGGAGATTGTATTCTGAATAAGCTGGTTAGGCAGGTCATGTTCTAGTTGGTTAGGCCAGCAAAGTGCAGTCCAAATAAACAGATCGCCTAAATTATTTTAGATTTTAATTTCTATCAGAACAGCTATCAGGTCTTTTTGGATAATGTGGACAAAATAATGGTCCATTTCCTTGGGGGTCTAAAGCACCAACAGCGAAGAAGACATGACTTCAATTACCTCTGAGCTGGGCTGAGATGGGCTTTTTAAACTTACCACTTTGGGAGCAAAACCAAGCTGGAATGGAAATGAATGGGTCTATCACTGGAAATTAACGGATGAGCAATACATTCACATTAATCCCTATATGGTTTCTACCAGGATTTGACTCAGAACAGTTTCAAAATAAAAAAAATCCTTCAATTATACCTGTGCAGATGTTCTATATCACTACTTAAATCAGTCAGGATTGGTCTGCACTGATGCTTGTGCGCCTCAAATCAGATGCCAGCCACCTTGCATACCATAAAGACATATAGGAATATGTTTGACTTATGTAAACCTTTATCCCCTCTTCCCAAAATCCTTAAGCCTTCTGACTTCTCTGCAGTTTGAAATGCCTGCAGAGAAAACAAGTGTCTCTGCCCCTGCCTTAAATGGATTGGTTCTTCCAAGGATAAGCTGTAAAAAGGTTCAAGGCATGAATTAGTGATTCTCAATACCTTGCATCCTAGTCCCACCAAATGGCTAAGGGACTTGTGAGTCTAAGCAGAGACATGGTTTGGAAGCTGCAGAGATATGTACAATGAGGGCTTTAGCTGTAGACTTGTCCCAGAAACTTTTTTCCACCATGGGGACACAGATTCCTAGACAGTATTATACACATGGTAGCCTTGATGTACATTGTCCAAAATCACCTGATGAGAGGAGAGAGACAACAGAATAAAATAAGATAGGAATGTAAGGTAGTGCTGAAACAAATATTTCTTGCCATATTTTGGATTGAAAGAGGACCATCTATTGGCAATTTCACATTATAATTCCAACATCCATGCTTATGAGTATAGAACAATTTGTTCCCTTTTGTCTGGAAAAGGAGTATTATTTCACAAACCTGTACCTTTCCCCAGCTCACATTCTTTTGCTAAACTCTACAGCACAAAGGTGCAACAGGTCGAACATTGATGACTGGACTTACAAGCTTTTCCAGATTCCACATGTGAATAAGAGGATTTTTCTGCTCTTCATCTCACAATAAAAAGGCAGTGAAGTAGAGTGCATTCTGGACATGGATATATATATTATCTGTGAAGATGGCAGGTTTCAGGCTAACCTTGAAGTTTGGGAGTCAAAGACTTCAGCAGGGTAAAGCTGCTGGAGGCCTTAGAAGCCTCCACAGTTTAGTACCTGAGTGACATGACTTGTGCTCCCTTGGTGTCAGGGTGGTGCAGATGGTCTGTGCTGAAGGGGCAGATGGGCAGAGCATCAGGTGCCAAGGCTGCAAGCCAGGCTGGGGGGCTGCCAGCAGGGCTGGGGAGCCTCTGCTACTGCTGCCCCAAGGTTTCCTTTCCACCTGAATCAGGCATCACCATCAGGAATCAGGTCATGGTCAAAAATGAAACTGTAAACATTGAGTTTAGATGTTTAAACATGATGAGCATCTGCAAGTTTGTTTTTAATGGTTAGATAATGGAAATGCTTCCAACCACTGTTCCAGCCCTCACCCCAGCCCCAAACACTCAAGACCTTTGCCCTTGTCCAAGGGTATTTGAGGAATATCAGCCCAAAAGCTGAATGCAGGAGCAATGTAGAAGCAGCTGAAAGTACATTGGTTATGATAATAAGTGCATGTACAAGAACCTGTGAAGAAAACCACAATGCATGTTTGCTTCTTTAAGCCAGATCAAATCTCAAGTAAGCAAACATCAGTAATTGCTATCAACTTCAGAGAAATTTTCCAAGGAATCAGTTGTTGAGGGAAAATTCTGAAATTTTGCCTAGGATACTTATTCCTGTTTATTTCCACAGTTTCAAAAATCTTAACATTCCTGTTTGGATGTCAGGTGAGACACTTTAGGAAAGTTCCCTTCTTATTGGCTGCGCAATTCCCAAAAAGGTATATGGATGCAAGGACTTAAAACATTTCCAAGTGGTAGGGATGTGTTTAAGATGTGTGCATGTGTCTCTTTTTTAATAGACCCACCAAGTGCAATTCCTTTGACAGCATAATCCACAGGGACTTCTGAACAAGGTTCCCACCTGCTCTTTGTACTGTCACTTGTTTGTATGTGCTCTTAGGTAATGCAGCTTCTGCATTTTTTGTTATATGAAAAAATCTGCATGATCTAAAAGGTCTTTCACATCTTTGATGATTCTATGACTCTATGTATATATACTGTAGGCTCATTATCCTGTCCCATATCTGAGCATGACCCCTGGAGCATTTGAGTAACCCAAACAACCTAAGGGAAGAGAACAATGGGGTCTGAAGAATTCAGCTCCTGTATGATGGGTAAAGTTGCTTTGCAGAGACTGTAAAAATCAGTTCACCTTCTTTTTATCTTCTCTTTTGTCACCCATTCATATAAATAAATACAGGGCAGGGATACCCAACCACCCTGTTGACAGCGAGATCACTTTAATGAGCATCTTTCATGATGTATATGTTTGCACAGCAGTTCTGCTTTCACTGACATCTCCTATAAGGTTCTTATCAATTTAAATGTACAGAAGCACATGAGATCACCTGCAGTAACTCATTAAAATGAAATAGAAAACATTTATGTATCCAAATTCCTTCAGGTGTTATTGGATGTAAAATTTGGCAAGGAAATTGAATGGAAGCCCATGTCAATTTTTCTACCCTGACATGCACTCAGGGGCCTCAGTTTAAGTGAGAGCTGCTTAAATGTATTGATTCAGGGAGCGAGTCACCCCTTGGCCATCAGAAGATGTATGCTCTGCTCAGATTCTACAGAAGCCTCAGTGTGTGCTGTGCTTTTTGCTGGACATCACCACATGAGTGAATGTTACTTTTTCAGACAAAGGAAGCAAACCAGCTCCTTTTGAAGAGCAGAGCCGCACTCAGCTGCTGCAGGATTGCTCCTGCTATCACAACCCTGTCTGAACACAGCACTCACCTTTTAACGCACTCATATTAACCCTCACACGGGCATGCAGCTACAGTCACTGCTGAAAAGGCACCTGTGCTGCTTTACTTCACACAACGGTTCAGGATAATCTAAGCATGGATAACATACATGATGCACTAATTTTTCTGCCTCTGACTGGTTTATTTCACCACATGGCAGCTGCAGAAGTGGGGACAGACATCTGAAGTGTGGCGGTACTCAGTATAAGTTCTCCGATCTGGATTTGCAATCAGTGCAGAGAGCTCTGCTCAGTAATCTGCTTGTAAAGGCTGCCTCTCCACCTCCCCATCCCCAGTCCAGGAGCCTATTAAATTAATGAGACAGAAGTCAGTGCAACAGCAGTCAACATGTTATGTGTGTACAGCACTGGTGCTGTTACAATGTGCCTGTTTTTTCTCCTGGGATGTTTAATTTCCGCTTCTCAAATGAGCTGCAAAGCTGTGAAGCCTGGCAGTGTTCTTTCTAGACACTCTGTGATGCAGATAATGAGGGTACTGATAGGTGCCTAGGAGACTGTGATGGCTCTAAGCACAGCTATGGTCTGATAATGCTTTATGCCAGTAGTGTCACAGCGGAACCACTATCATCCCTTAAGGAATGGTTCATCTTTATGTGTAATACAGCAGCTGTCACCTAAATGGCTAATGGGGAAGCAAAGTATAACCTTAGTGCTAGTAATCTTTGTCACTTAATAATTTTAAAGGTATCAGACTTCAGTAGCTCCTGCAAGTTCCAATAAGAAGTGTGCTTGCAAATTTTTTTTTTTTTTT
>VZTT01023923.1:0-15110 GCA_013400855.1 Buphagus erythrorhynchus
CCTCCCTGCTGCACAAGTGCTTCCTGGTTTCTCTTCTGCTTCCATAGCATCACTGAAGTAAAATAAAAATGAAAAATGCATCATTTACAACAAGTCAAGAACTGTAATTATAGCTGAACATTGTCCTGAAAGAGTAGCCTGGAATTTGGAGATGATGACTGGAAAAGAGGACTTTGATAGAACAAGGGCTGACTATCTGGAGCTTACTGCTGAGCAGAAAACTACCCCTCCACTCAATTTTCAGGGAACTTGAAAGACAAAGGCCTGGAAAAACCTACTCTCTTATTCCATCTACAGAAACAACCAAAATAAAGATGCTTGTAGGGAATAAACACACACACAGGTGAGAAAACAAGGTCAACAAACAAGGCATCAAGGATAATTATATCCTCCCCTAGAAGCCTTGTGCTTGTCACTGTTAGCATGGATCCCAGACTGTTGATGTGGAAATGAAACATATTAAGCTGTTGTTAGCACCTTTTCCTAATGCTTCACAGACTGACATAAATTATTCTGTCTTTCCTTTTTTTTTCACTGGAAAATAAGAGAGGAAGAGGAAAATGCTTGCCATGCCTGTGTCACTGATTCAAGTGACAGCTCCAGCAGATCCAGCTCCACAGCTGGATAAACCCTTATAGTCAACCAGCCTGGATCGAGGTGGGATTCTCCACCAGACACTACCAAAGAAAGTGCAGGGAGCAGGTTGTGCACAGACATGAGAGCTCTGGTGAAAGTACCAGCAAGCATTCTACAGTGATTACAGAGCAGATGGAGAACTAACTTCTTCCCTGTTGCCCCTGAGCTGGGCAGCAACCTTAGCATAGATTGGCCAATAAAAGAAGAAATAAAGATGACAGGATGGTTAGTGCCAACTTAGATTTTTCCTAACAGCAGCTTCCTGCAGTTAAGATTTGTGATACTGACCACTAAGTAGGTTTTTAAAAACTCAAAGTAGATTTGAAGTAGCTCTTCTGAGCTGCAAGTACAAAAGGGTCTGTTAACACCACAGTATCATCTGAGCTCACTCTTCTCACAAGCTATTATGTGAAACCAAACTTGCACATAGCTGTGAAGAGCTTTTTCCCTGAACTTCTCCTTTCCTTAGCTCTGCAAGTTGCTGCAAAGACCACACAAAATCAGCATTCCCAAGCAACTCATGCCATGGCTTAATGAATCACTGCTCATTAGCTGAGCCCCAGTATAACTGCTCTGTGCTTATCTTAACTGCACAGGAAAATCCCTCTAAAAACCAGTAGATTTGGGTAATACGCAATTTTGTTTTGAGCAAATAGCATGTCTTGCCTATTGCTTAAATAAAAGGGAGTAACTTGATAGCTTGTAAAAAGCAACCATACATGGAATATGAGGCTCCCTTAGAGCAGGACTGGAGCCAAGTAGCTCCAGCACCTCTCAAGTCAATCTCCCCACCTGTCTTTCTCTGATCCAGGGACAGTGCCGGTGTTGGTGGATCCAGGCACAGAGGCAATGGGAGTTCCAACCGTGCGGAGGTTCTGGATGACAGAAGACAGGAACTGCTGGCTCGCACTTTCATACAGGTCAAAGCAAATTTGGTAGGCCATGAGAAGGTTATCATCCTTGACCAATTTTTCCAAGATGTCACTCACAGCCTGTGGGTCATCCAGGAATATCAGGCACTGAGCAGGAGAAAGGGAAGAACAGAAAAAAAACCCCAAAAATTTGAGAAGACATTAGATACTTCAGAATGAGAAAGCAACACTACCCAAGGCCACACTCCAATACCCTCATCTGCTGCTTCCACAGAACACCCCCCTCAAAGAAAGAAAACTTTTTTCTCTTTCATTGAAGACAATAGAAAACTCAGAAGAGTTTTCATGGAAAAACAAGACTTGTCCTACTAGACATAGAAATTTCAAAAGCACATTGAAGAAGTCATTTTGTAGGGATGTCTCAGCTGAAATGAAACAGGCATAACACTGAGTCACGTGTACATGGCATACCAAGACTGGCAAAGATCTGAGGATATCTGAGTAACTTCACAACTGGTTGTCTAAACACTTTCAGACAATGGCTTACCAAAAAAGCAAAGCACTGGAAATGTTCTTGTGAGGAATAAATAAAACTCCAAGCTGTGAACCTACCATCTGATACTCCCTACATAGGCTTAAAATACTCTGTCAGAGTTGTCTGTGTCCTCAAACTGCCTTTGAACAAATTTCTTTCTCTATAAATTGAGCAAATATGCAATCTTTACATCTCTTTTTCAAGTTGGTCTCACTCTGATATATGTTGGAAGCATGCAGTCAGGAAAAGATATTTCATTTAACTGAACAAAAGATAGAGAACAGGTAGATCTCACCCCAAATATATCTAAAGAAGAATAACTTCTTATTATCTTTAAACATGACTTTGAAAAGCTTACCTGGCATACATTGATGAAATCTGGTTTCTCTAAATTCATGTAGATTTTAACTAGAACTCTCAAGACTTTATTACGAAACTGTTTATTCTGCATCAAAGACATACAGAGCTTCAAGCTATAGGCCAGCATTCCAGGAACATCATTCTGAAATAAAATTCAGGGATATCAAACATGGGTTTAGACTGAAAAGCAGGATTTAGAAAGGAAAAAAACCTACCCTTTTTCTATTTAAAAAAGCAAACCAAACGTGCATCTAAATCTTCACTGTTTCCTTTCCTATTTTCAGAAAACCTTACATACAAGTGTATGGAAGTTTAAAGAAAAAACACTATCAAAATCATGCAAAACACTATCAAAACCAACATTTAATTCAGAAGTTAAAACATGCAAAATATTAACTTAAAACTACACCTATCTTCCCTTCACCCCTCTTGTTCAATCAATTTTGAATGCAGTGAAATTCACTGCACTAACATAAAATGCCAGCAAAACCAACCATGCACCAAGAAAAGATCAAGTTTGAGAAACTGATTTGGTTATTAGAACTCAGAAAGCTAATTCAAAATGAGGGATTTATAATGGGCAAGTTATTAAATCCGTAGGACAACAAAGAGAACAAAGAAAGCAAAACAGATGCCTTATGATTATCACTCATACTCAGAAATGGGAGACATCCAAATATATGTAAAAGTTGTGAACTGAAAAGCAGTAATAGTTAAAGGATTCAAGCTACGTGTCTGGCATATGATTGAGATACTACAGCATAACAAGTTTGCACACAACTGCTGAGCTGCCACAGATGACTGTAGGCTTGCTTCTCTTACTGCCACTAACAGTAACAGTAATTAACTTAAACCCTCAGTGAAAGATTTTAAAGGCAAGGTGCCCCATCTTGGAGTCAGGGCAGGCCAAGACTGCACAGTCACTGAAAATTAGAGCAGCTTACCCATCTGCTGGAGTTTTTTCTTTTGCTTGCCATTAATAAATCACTTACTCTAAGGATCCCTTCCCACAGTGAATTACAGCAGATGACAGGCACAACTAAATAAAAGGGCTGTTCTTACATTATGACAGTATTGTATCTCTGCCAGTAGCTGACAAGGAATATCTTAAGAAGAGGGCACACAGCCAAGCTTCCTGGGAATATTTTCCCATAAACTTGTAGCTCAAGGATTTCCTAAAGGCAGGGAGGATGCTCCTATACTTGATAGTCCTGAGTGGCTCTGCTTTCTATGAACATGCTGAACTGAACACCCTGAGTTTTATCTTTTGTTCGGTTCATACAAAACAGGGCAAGTTCCACAGCAATATGGACCTTGCACTTGACTTCTGGATCCATACCTGGAAAAGCCTAGCTACAGGCACCTCCTGTCTCTTGCACATACCGACTCAAGGATGGTTTTCTCAAAGATGTCCAGCCTGCGTGTCTCCAGAGCGATGCCAATGGCCTGCTTGTACTTGTGGTCATCCAAGCACCGCTGGAACATTTTGTTCACTATCCCTTCCAGCCTCTCATCCACGGGTTTCTTCTCCCCTTCCGGCAGCTCCGCGTTCTCCACACACTGCTTGGTATAGTGGTCGATACATTTTGCTGAAGAGATAACGAACAAATATGGGGGGAAAAGTCAAGTTCCCAAATTTTTGCAGTTTTGTACAGGTGAAGAGACCAACATGTGCATGAACATGTTCTAGCAGCATGTACCATATGGGAAATTACACATTTGTGTAGTCATATACAAAAAATAGTGGAAAATGCTTCTATTATCTCCTAACAAACTCTGATTTTAGTGCTGAAATCAAGTAGGTATTTTAAAAATTAAACCAAGGATATGATCTTTGTGGAAGTGTCATGTTAAATAAATTAGGAAACAGCAGTAGGAGACTTCCTAACTCCACTGCAAACACCAGCTGGGGAGACTGAATGCCAGCCTCAGCTCCATCATATCCTGTACAAAGCAAGTGACTCCAGCAGATGAGATTTTTAAAAGGCATTCAAATTACACCTGGAGTCAACTGCTGACTTGCCATCTTGTTGTGGGTGGATAAATACAACTGTCCCTCTCAATCAGGTGTGCAGCTACACTTACCAGTCTATTATTTCCAAAGTCATGCTGAAATTGATAATATCAGCACACAAATGAGAGAAAGGACAATAAACAACCGAAACAATTTTCTTATTAGGAATTCACTACTGAATAAAGGCTAAGAATAGGAAAAAAACTCCAGAATGCCAAAGTCAGTTCCATTACAGAATCCCAAAATATAAGAAAGTACAAATAAACTGGGTAAAATTAGCTGCAGTATCAGTTTAAATGAATACAAAGACAGCAAGAATACAGAGAAGAAAGCTAAACCAAGTAAAATTTCAAAATTACAGCAGTTTTGACAACACAAAAGATTTTCCTTTGCCACAACAGTTCTTTACCAATGATCGTCTCCACATATTCTGAGTTGTCATTCACATTGAAGAGGTCACCAGCTCCCAGGGCATAGTTCAGGGATTCCTCAAAGGCTCCCAGGTGGTAAAAAACTTTAGAAGCAACCAGAGCAGCAAACTGGCGACTCCGAAAACCTTCGTCTTCATAGAGAACTTCACTGCAGAGGAGGAAGAGAAGAGCATCAGCTCTGTGTGCTCAGATCTCTTTAAGGCCACGTGATTCAAGTAAGTACAAGCTGGACTGAACTTGCATCTTTGGGACCACAGATCCAACCCCACATCCACACATATTAGAGCTGTCTAGGAAATATGGAGCTACATGCTGTATTAGCCATTGTCAGAATGGTTAATTAGAAACCATTGTCATTAGAAACCAGAATTACATCCACTTCATATCTCATGTTCTTTTTAAACAGTATCAAGTGTCTTCTCTTACATTTTGTCCACTGACTCAGAGATTTCTGCCCAGAAATCATTGACAACAGCATTCAACTTGTGAAGAGCAAACTCCTACAAAAAAAAAAAAGTTACATTATATATATATTAAAAATGCATTTTCCACCTTTCCCCAGTAAAAACTAAGTACATTCTAAAGTGAGTATCATGAACACTGACCCATTTCAACAGCAAATTCTATTTTAAAAGATCTTTGCAAGCATTCACTAATCTTTGCAAGTCCTCTGCAAATAAAGAGCTGTTCACTTCACAGGTAAGACAGCTCTAGCATTCCTTTCCATGGCCTCTCTCTGATAAATGACTGGCTGACATGTCTGATAGATGAAATTGTGATAACCTTTGTGTAACACATGGAATCAACCTGTGGCATACAGCAGCTCTATTTATCAATAAATCAACTCTATTTATCTATATGGACACAGTACTTCAAATGACAAACAAATCACAATCAGCCCACTTGTAATCAGTTCACAGCAAAATCAGGAATCATTCAGATCCATCACTACCTATGTCTGTATCCAAGAAAAACAATTAGGGAATTACAAATATTGAAAAGTGCACGTTCCATCAACACACCACCACTCAGTGTTGGTGTTCTGTGGGTTCATACCCTCTGTGCACTGAAAAATATCTGTTGCTGTTTTCTTCTTCTCAGACTACTACTGTGATTTTTTTCCAAGTGAAAACTATCACTGTGATTTGTTCTAAATTGGTTAAATTATTCTAAAAACCTGAGCTGTTCTTCAGCTTTGAATTTTATGTAATCAATATGCAGTCTCTGGAACAATTTTAAGTAACAAAGCCCTACTACCACCAGAGAGATGGGAGCTTTCATGAATAGCGATTTTTGCATTGAAGCTCCTGTTTGATCCATGCTCAAAACAAGGAAGTTTGCAATCTGTTATCATTTATTTAAGCCCTTTCTTTTAGCTTTCAGGCTAGATACAATTAGTTACCCACCTGTTGCTGTCCAACCATAAATTACTGAGATCTGCTCCTTTTTGATTTTGAGCTCTCCACATAACGCATTTGCTGTTATTTGCTCTCAGATGTAAGAGCTTACCTTGAGCTGCGGCTCTTCTTCATCCAGAAGAGAGATAATTCCAGCTACAAAACAAAATAATAGTTACTTTCAGTTTCTCTGTATCAAAAGTAAGCTTGTCATTTAGTTCAAAACCAACAGAACAGGAAAGAAAACTGTCTCTGGAATGCTGATTTTAAATCTTCAGTATAAAACTTCAAAGATCAGATTCAAGTTTGCATTAAATATAATATAAAATAGTTCAGAATTTATAACTGAAAAGGTACATTATTTATAAAAAGTGATCCTTCCTAGGGGAAAACAAAGAATTTTTCCATGCCAAGGAAACTGGTCTCATGGATAAGAGGAGATGTACCTCACAGCTTTATGCTTCTGACTGCTGATCCTGACCTAGAACATTTGTACAGAATACTGTTTAACTGACATGACTGAGAGGTTCACAGGAGCTTAATCTGAAGAACAGGGATATGTGGTTTCATTGTTAGACTGCAAAGATGCAACAGAAAGGGCTGGAATATGATCTGATCAAAGTCCAACACAACTCACTGCTTTAAATGTTTAATCTGTTGTACAGTTTGACAACTTCTTTAAATCTGAAAAAACACATGAAACTAGAAAGGCCAGCAAGCCTTTGGAGGGCTGAACTAGGCTTCCAAAAGATCTTGACAAATCTAGAAGGAGCATGTGCAGATCCAAACTAAAATGCACAAATACAGAATCTGAACAGTACAGAGGATTAAGACGAAATATGATCAATAATATCATTTGGCTGCAGTGGAAGGCAGAGAACCCAAACCTCACACAGATGTGTGAGAGTAGCTCTTGGCAGATGCACGAGGCACCTTCCCTTCCACTGGCCAGACCCCGTGCCTAGTGCTGGGCACCACATTTGAGTCATGAGCAAACCAGGGTGTTTGGAGCTGGGCAGTAAGAGCAAGGAACTCTGGCAGTCACCTCCTGAAGGGTGGCTGGAGGCTTGTAACTGGCTGGTCTACAGACACCTGGGAAGGGTGCAGCACTCAGGGCAGCTGCCTGCAGGAAGGGAATAATCTGATCTTTGTGTCAGATATTAACAGAACAGTAACATCAAACTTTAGTGAAGCCCCAAAGAATAAGGTTTGATGACCTGAAAAGTTTTCTCACGTTTATTTCTTTGCCTAATAGAGTTGCAGAACCTCCATTATGAGGTATTGTTTTTAAAAAACAGGTTTGACACACATCCATCAGTAACATTGAAGGAACTGAATTGAAGGAATTGAAGGAATACCAACATGGCTCTTAGGCAAAGAAGGCAGATTCAGCAGCCATCCCACTTCCAGCTCTTTCGAGTGGTTTCCTGCACCTCTGTACCAAATGTTTGGTTTGAGGTTTTTTAAAATTATTATTTTAAATAAGTTCCAGCATTTACCTGATCTATCAGGAGAATGCAATCTCACTCCTACACACCACCTACATACCTCACTCCCACATACCATTTTTATATTTTTAAAATGCCTCTAAAATTAATTCCTACTTTTCCTCAATCAAAACAAAGACTTTAACAAAACAAAAGGTTCAGGAAAAGAAAGCAACCTGGACAATGTCATCCTCTGCACTGTTTCTATCGCCAAGCCACAACCAGCCACATGTTAATTTCTGGCCTGAGTATTTCTGGAAATACTTTCCATATTTTTTTACACTATCAAGCTCCCAATAGATGCACAAACACCGCGTAACATCCAACTCCTCACACGCTTCCTTATCCCGCACTCCTTAGACCGACGTCTCCTCTGCATTTGCGTTTCTGAACTCCAAACTCCTTCCTCTTCCCCCTCTCAAGTCCCTCCTGCACCTCCCGAGTGCGCTCCGGTTTTACACCGAAAATGCGCCGTTCACTTGAAGCAGCTGAACCCTCCCGCTCACACCGTGGGAGCCCCGCGCCCCTGCCCGGGGACCCGCAAAGCCACCGGAGCCCTCGTGGGACACCGGCAGGACACGGACACGGCACCGGGCTTCAAGAGCCGGTCGTGCCGGACCGCCAGGCACCGGGGTGGTCTCTCTCTGCCATCCGGGGGTAACCCGGCCGAGGGGGCCCCGTGACGAGCGGCCCCACGGAGCTGCGGCGGTGCTCAGTCACGGCCCTGACTCAGCGAAACCCCGGCGGACAACGCCGCCCCGCGCCGCTGCCTCACCGGCCGAGGTGATCATGGTGCCACCCGGCTGCCCTCGGAGGGGGAGGGTCGGGTCGGTCCGAAGGGTCCGGGGGGGGTCGGGTCGGGTCCGGTCCGGCCCAACCACAGTTCCGCCGCCGCCGCCGCTGCCCGGCCCGGAAGTGCCGCCAAGGGCCTCTTCCGGCGGCTCCGCGCTGCGCCCGGGAAAGGTGCCCGTGTGATCGCCTGCGCGGGACGGCGGAGAAACAGGCAGGCAGAGCAGGCAGCCCTGCCGCCGGGGACCTTTTACCGTCCGCGGCCCCTCACGGACCCTTGGGGGGTCCCCCACAGCCCTCACGGCCTCCGGCGCCCGAAAACCCCACACCACTGCCGGGGCCGGAGCTGTGAGTTCCCCACGAGTGACCCCGCCGGTGCCCGCGTTTGTGCCGTTCCCCGAGAAGCGACTGCTTTCCCCCGCCACGACATCCCCCCGCAGTAGGCGGGCATCTTTAAGGTGACAGAGCTTCCCGTGGCAGTGCAAGGATCAGCGATTTTATCCCATGGGTTTAACACCTCTTACCGGCCGCGTCTGCGGCACAAGACAGATGGGATACCCATGCTGGTGGATTTGCACCAGGGAAAGTCCAGCTCAGGAGCAACGATGCTACACAAGAGACCAAAGTGCCCAGACCTCGGTAGCATTCATTTCTCCTTGTTGCTACTGAATAGGAAGAAATACCCTATGAAGGGCTTGAATTCCTTGAGGATGCATAATGGTATCAGTTAGTGAAAGTTATTAATGAAAGTTACTACTGAAAGCTTATCAGACGCCTACCCACGATGCCAAGAGGGGCTGCTCTGCTCTTGGACAACCGTGAAGATCTCCAGTCTTCTCCATTGCCCCACCTGGGCTGCACTCAGTTCTGCTGATCTTCTGCATATCAGACACTGGAGTCACTTCCATTCCATCCCAATAACCAGTTTTTTCAAGCCAAGATAAATATGAGTTAAGCTATGTATAATGATACTTTAAGGATAACACCATGGCAAACAAATAAGCACATTCCAATTCGGAAATTAAAAGTCTTTATTCAACAAGCACGTAATAGTGCCCTTAAATTATTCAATCAATTAAACATGTTAAACTATCTGGTTACACCTCCAAGTGCACAGATAGTGCAAAGAGAAATAAAAAAAAAAAAAGTGAAAAGAGAAATTAAAAAAAGGTAATTCACGTCACTTTGTTACATTTGTATCTTCCACAGGTCATAAGCACAGAAATCCTGGAGTCTGGAAGGAGAGTGGGTCAGTACCCTCTCTGCAGAGCAGCATCCCTTGCTTCAGGTAAGAGCTAGAGGGATGCCAAAGGCAGACTGCTGGGGGAGAGTGCTGGCTAGAGCTGGCAGGACTCCAGACATTTCTGCTGCCAGTGGGGAAAAAGTAGCCAGAGAGAGGACAGACATGCACAGAGGATGCACTTTGGCAACTAGCCCAAAGTAGAAGTAGGCAGGTTGAAATTTCTGATCTGGCTGGAGGAAACTAATAAAGGAAAGCCAGCCCCAAGCTTGTGCTCCAAATAAAACAAGACCTCTTTTATGTTGCATAAAGAATTTAAAAGATATTCTTAGCATTAGAGTAATATTCCGCATAAACCAAGGATTTCTAGTTAGTTGTGTCGCCCCACAGGCTACAGGCAGCCCTTTGGAACTACTTAAATAGATAACTTTTATATTTTTATGTTTATCTATGAAACAACCACATCTTGTTGTGCTGCAGGCCACCTCCAAGATGTGCCACCATGCCCGTGGAGATGTCCCAGGATGGCCCTCTCCTGTATCCCCGTCTAGCACCAGCCACACCTTAGTGCCCACTTGCCACCCCTCCAACCCAGGCATCCCTCAGTTAGCCTGTGAGCACCAGCACAAGCCAGAGGGACAGGTCCTGCTCCCAAACCCCACTCTGATCTAGATGCCAGTACTGTCAGTATCCTTCGTGGTATTCTTGCTGCTCAAGCTGGGCTGTTACTGCATTCTTCATGTTACACTCAAGCCTTTTCAGTAGCTGGTAGATCCAAGAGCTGGTAGATCCATTTAGTCCCACTGCAGTCTCCAAGCCACTGTGTTACTTGTTGTAGTTTTTTTGTTTGTTTGTTTGTTTGTTTTGGGGGGTGGGGGGAAGCTTCCAAGCACCAATAAAGCAGGAAAGCAAGGCAGCAGAATCAGTCTGCCAGGGAGGCCAGCCCCAGCAACCTCAGCAGTGAACTTTGCACGGAATTAGAAAACATTTCTCATTCTTCAAACAGGTGGCTACATTTCACACTCAAAGTCCCAACATCATTTTGCCCAGGATGTGAGGTAGATCCCTGAAGGGCTTCTCAGAAGCCCAGTGCCCAGAAGCAGCTCCAGGTGCCCCAGGGCAGCAGGGCACAGCAGGGAATGGCTCTGGCACAGACACCAGAGGCTGGCAGCAGCTACAAAAGACCTTGATGAGTTCAGCCAAGCAACTTTTCCCTGGAGCTGAGGGTCCTTGGAGGAGAGGGCCTGCACCAGCTCCTCCTCCCACTGCTCCAAATCCACTGGGCAGGTCTGGGATGTGGACTGTGTTGCATGCCCAGCAGCTCTAGGTGCCTGTGCCTCCAGCAGCTTCTTCGCAGTTTCCATTGGGGGAAAGGCTGGTCAGAGCCACTTCTTCCTCAGGGTCTTGCAGATCATCTGCAGGAAGCAGAGAGAGGTCAAGGCAGACCTGAATGGAAAACCCCTCCTTCCAGAAAATGCAACTTAAGATGAAAAGAAAGCATGGGCTGAAGCAATTTATATATACTCACAACCTAAGTTTTTTTTCAAAACTGATTTTAATTTTGTTTTACAAACTCAACATTGCTTCAGCAAATAGAGCAAAGGAGTGCAGGGCCCAGCTCCTGGCCTCCTGAAGTGTCAGCAATCTCAAAACAAGTTGCATAGCCACAGGGTACTGCCTGCCTGGCACTGACAGCAAGATCAGGCACCTTCAGTTTTCTGACCATGGAGAGTGGGTCTTACAAGTCTCATACACCTCACATATCTCAAAGATGCATAAATTGGGCATTCATTTCAGTTGTTTTGTCTGACTCTTATGCTCTTTAAGTATTTTATATATTTAAGAGGCATTTGGAAAAGGCCCTTAATATCATACTTTAAAATCTGGTCAGCCCTGAAGTGGTTAGGCAGTTGGACTAGATGATTATTGTAGGTCCCTTTCAAGTCAAAATATAACATTCTATTCTATTCTATTCTAGTCTTTTTGCAATGAAGGAGCTTTCCCTCCTCTTTATGCTTCATAGTAAAATCTGGATCTCCACACCACACACCTTGTAGCCTCCTGCCTGAGGCAGTCCTGCAAAAAGAAAATCACTGCTGGGAAGCACAAGCCAAAGTGCCAACTGTGCACAAAGGCTGAATGCTATGCTATGCTATGTGTTACCTGAACAATTTCCTTTTAAATCGGGGAGCCCATGGCTGACTACCTCTCCCTTCTCTCTGCCAGCCCCAAAAGCAAATGGTTAGGGAACACTACTTTCACCTATGTTTGCAGAAAACATCACATACTATCAGGGTGCTTCCAATTCATTGCTTAGACAGAGAGTTGTTCTGCTTCCAGACATTCAAACAAAATGCAGCTGATTTAAGCAGTGCTTCCAGGGGTGTATTTGGGCACCAGACTCAGTGTGGTTTTGTTTAGACAAGGAAAAGGTCAGAAAACAAGGATATGGCAACAAAGCAGACGTGTGCTGGTTCTCTTCAGGTTTGGCCTAAACCACAGCCAGGGAAGCAAGGTCAACTGCGGAGCTGGAAATAGCTGGAAGAGGCTACTAGCAAGGGATTAGGGCACCAGAACTATCAGGGAACCATGAGGAGTTTCTGACAATCACAGCAGAGTACAAGGGAGGGAGCTGGGCATACCTTCATGGATGTTGTTTTCAGCTTTTGCTTCGTAATCTTTTCTCCAGCTCCTCTGGTTCCAAGAAATGCACTGCAGAAAGGATGGGAACCTCCACCTCTCCCTGTCTTTCATGTCTTTTGAATAAACCAGAGAAGAATAGTTCAGACTGGTAGCAGCCAGCCCTGCTGCTTCTTCACTTCTCCCTCCATGAGCCTTGCAAAAAAACCAAGTCCTAGCAACAAAACCAGGTCCACTCCACAAAGCCCACTACTGGAAAGGACAGAGCAACTCCTGGCAATCCTTATTTTTGGCTGAAACCTCTCTGCTACCCTGGAAATTTGTCCCCGGTCAGTTTCTACTTTGCCACCTCACTGCCGAAACCAACCTGTGGCAGCCGAGAATCAGCAAGAAACCTGGCAGGAGCTCAGTTGGCACATGTGGCAAGGTTGGGGACTGACACAGAGAATTCCCACAGAAGGAAGTTTTCCTTTTGCATTGTCACACAGCTTCTACCACATCAACCTGTTTACTGCTCCCTGCTTTATTAAGCAATTCCTCCCTCCCTCCCTCCCATGGAGATTTAGTGGACACACTGTCTTGCAGCAGCACATTGAAAACTGCAGCTGTAGCTGCCTGTAAATTGCAGAGAGCATGTGGTCAATGTATGGTAATTATTCTAGAATACAACAAAGCTACTACAGACTTTCAAGCCATTTTAATAAAACACTACAGCAGCCTGTAAAATACTACAGCAGCATATTTTATGTGGTCTCCAAGAGTAGCAGTTCAGCATCCCCATTGAAATGTCATCCAGCCTTTTACCTCTCAGTCAGATAACAAATGATAAGCCACTTCAGTGTCCTTCAGTTTATTGAGCCATTGCGACACTAAAGGGCTCAGTGTCTTTCTGGTGGTCAACAAACAAAAAACTCCAGTGCACTGCCTGGGGTGCACTGCCTGAAGTGTTCAGCTGCTCTTTAGAGGCTCTGTCTAGGTGGAAATTTTGGAAGGCAAAGCTCATAGAAGCATGGAAAGAAGTTGTCCCTGCCTAAGGCCCTGAAGGTGATGAGTATCCTCATTACACACACAGATCCGGGGACACTTACATGACTCAGAGCACCAAGCAGAGCATCAGAAGTGAATGAGCACACACAAACAAGCTGTAACACCCAATCCAGCTCCTGCTCCTCGTTCTCCACAGCCAGCCACAAAAATACATGTACTTAGCCAAGCACCACTAAAGTGCCAAGGCAGAAAAAGGTATGCAGGGATGTTTTCTGCCTTTGCAGCTGCTGTCCCACCAGACTGCTGTGACCAGAACTGGAGGATTCACTGGCGTCTGGGAGCACACCAGAAATTCTTGCAGCAGGAACAATGTGAGCAAGACAAAACCATGTGAAAGGAGAGAAGCTGGAAAGAGGATTGTGTGTGCCTTAGCAGAGAGGGGGCAGAAGACAGCCTTGTGTCCTCGTCACCAGCCACCTCAAAGCTCCTCAACATTCAGATCCAGGATTCTGGGCTGAGCTGTTAGAAAGAAGCACCTGAACTGCAGCCAATCATCCTCATGTCCCAGGAATCCCAGGACACCCTGTCAACCCTTTGGTGCTGAAGGCAAGTGCCAGGATCCCTCGAGGTAAAGCCAGCAAGACAGCAAAACACCCAAGCCTCTGGAAATGCTGGGGAGCAAGGTAAAAGTGGGACAAAATGAAAGAAGGGAGGAGGAAAGGGAAACAGCCCAAGACAAGCGATACCAAAGATTAAAGTGTTTTATGTGGCAGCTGCAAGAGCAGAGCTTGCCCAGCTGCCCATCACCCTTCGTTGACACACAAACCCAACTCCCATTTTGCCCTGGGGCAAATGCTGTTCCTCAGGCCTGGCTGAAACCTAGCTTTCATCCTGCCATCCTCACCCTGACATATGGTTTTACACGCAAACAACCACTTGCTGTGGTTACTTATTCATTATGCAAAATCAACACAAGCATCTTCCTCCTGCAGGAAGGTCAGATCCTGCCTGCACCCTACAGCACAAGCCACATCCCAGTCCTGCTTCCCTGAGAACACATACTCAATAAGCATGGAAAGCCACTGTGTTATGGATGGCCACAATATCACGGCTGTCAGCTGCCACATCCCTGTTATCCATGAGCTACTCTAGTGTTTCCCAAACTGCTGGGAAGTTTGTCCACCGTGGCTGCCAGGTCTGGGAACCTCACCAGAAAGAGGCAGATCCCATTGCAAAAGCTCTGATCCTACCAGCATGAAAAAAATTTCATTGGGGAAAGGCAGATCGGATTGTGCATGTGTAAAGATCCCTTCAGTAGTGAGTGGTCCAATCCCAATGGGAAAAGCCTGATCCCGTTGTAGGGGAGATCCCATGAGGAGAGATCAGAACCCATTAGGATGGGGCAGATCCCACTGGGAAGGGGAAGATCTCACAGGAAAACTCAGTAAATCCCACTGTAAAAACCGGGCCCCGGGTGAGGGAGGGAGGAAGGAAGGGGTCCCCCGACCCTGGTACCTGCGGGGTGCTGCAGGGCGGCCCGCAGAGCGCGGCAGGCGGCGGCGCGGCAATCGCCGGGGCTGCCAGGGCTGTACCGGGCCGCCTGCACCGTGCCGGGCGCCGGGAAGTGCCGCCGCAGCGTCGCGTCCAGCACTGCCGCATCCTCTCCATCCCCGCCGGGCAGCAAGACGCCCACGACGGCGGGTGGCGGCCCCGCGGGCAGGC
>VZTT01023930.1:0-10245 GCA_013400855.1 Buphagus erythrorhynchus
TCAACCCAGGCCATTCTGAGATTTGTGGTTCCAGAAAATGTTTTCCCTTCCAGAGCACGAGTTAATTAATAGGTTTGTACTGAATTCTGACAGCTGAGAGACTGTACCTGAGCTTTCTTTCAGCAGGACTTCAGGCACTGTAAGGTCTGGATAACTCAGTGCCAATAAACTGTTAGGCAGAAAGAATCTGAGGGTAATTAAAAGCTGTGATTGTTTTGCACCTCTGCTGCTGGGAAGGACACACACACATATGTATGTGACAACACACACATAGCCATAGAGTAACTTTAAGTGTGTTCTCTCCCCAGGTGCTGCAACACCAGCTCTGCCAAAAAAGCCTCCCTCCCTGCCTCTGGAACCAGAACAAGAGCAGGACTCGGAAATGAGCCCTGAGGAGAACTTGGCTCCCACAGGGGACGAGGAGCAGAGGAAGAAGCACCAGAGCCAGGAGGCAGCAGAGTAGGGTTGCTCTGGGCAGCACCGGTGGGACAGGAGCCTCTCCAGGGCTGCCTGGAATTTGGGAAAGGGACCTGCCCTACCCTGCCCCATGGTGGCTTCTCCCCACTGTCAGGTAGTCTGGATGCAGCTGTTTTCTATCAGTGATTTTAGCTTGGAGGCTCTGCCTTGTTCCAAGGAGTCACTGCAGTGACCAGAGGTTTCTGTGTAGCTCCTCGTAGTGCAGTCACAACTCACTGCAGAACTGGAGGGTCCAGATCTCTACAGGTTAGATGTGAGTCCTCCAGAAGGACACTTAGCAAAACCAGCAGTAGTGATTTAGGATCCTGGACCGCAAGGAGGATCAAACCCTTCCAGTGGCTGAACTGGTGAGCAGCTGATTTTGCATAAAGAACCAGTAAACTGAAGCTTCAGGGCTGTGTGTTTGCTGGTGAAGCTCCACAGCTGCTTGACAATGTATTTCCTGCTTCTAGTTCTGCACTGTTGGGACTGTGTATCCCTCCATAATTACCAGTCCAGGAGAGGAAGGTTAGTAATGGAAACATCTGAGAGGAAGCAGTGTACAGGCAGCATGAGCAGGGCTCTGGGTACATCCCAGCCTTCAGCTGTGCTTTGTGGTTTGTTGCTGCTATCCAGAAAGACATTAATGCATCTTTAGAGCCCAGCCAGGACCTGAAGTGCTATCCTGCTCCCTGGAGAACACTGGAAGAGTAGGACCCCTCACTTTCCCCTCGGTTCTGATAGCCCAAACTGATTGCTTATCTTAAATGTGGCTTTTTTTCCCTTCAGCTGTCCTATCTGCTGGGTTTTGTGTCAGTTCAGCCCCAGGGCAGCACTCCTGTAAGGATTCCCTCCTGCCAGGAGTTAAACAGAATGTTTTTGTAGAGCACAGGCAAATTGAAACAAACCAGACAAGAAACAGTGTCAGCCAAGTACAGTGCAGATTTTTATTCACATTTAACTTCTTACACTGAAGCCTAATAGAGTGCCTGGGAAGAAGAGGTGAGGATTGCAGAGCAGGGGTGGGCAAGGGCTGGGAATTCACTTCAGCCCCAAAACTTTAATTCAAGGCAGATTTTTGTCCTAGGATGCTTTGATGGGATGAATGTCACACGGGGAGCACATACTGCATTTGGAGGTATTGTGAAGGGATTTATTTTAAATATATATTTTGTGAAAAGCTTACGCAACAGTGAACCAATTCTTCTATGAAATGAAGCAGTAGCACCTTCTTACTTACTGGGAGCTTCATGTCTAAGGGAGCATTTTAAAATATGTAATTCCAGTTGGATAATAAATAGAGCTGCAATTCCTGTCCTGTCCCCTTTCCTCCCCTGGGCATGGTAGTGGTGGCATTTGCATGCAGTAAATTCCTGGGATCTTTCTGGAGAGCATTTTTATGCTAATGGTATTGAGGCTGGACTGCTCTTTCAGCTGGAATTAAGTGAGGGACTCTTCAGCAGGACGGCACTGAGGCATTTAGGGATTTTGGAAATCACACCTTATGTTCCAAAACCTGTTTCTGGCATCAGCCATAATCTGAATCCCCTCTTTTCCCCCCCCTTAACGGAAAAGAATCATGAGCTTAATTTCAAGGGAAGCAGAAACCATCTGCTTTAGGACTTCTCTTCCCCTTTTTAGGGAAAGGTCTTTGATGAACAGGGTTTAACAGAGCTCACAAGGTACTTTGCATCTTGGCTTCTGCACAGGAAGCAAACTAAAAGACATTCAAACATCAATGCCTGGGCGGCAAGACCTTGTTTCAGCCAAGAGCAATGATCTGTCTATCCAGCAACATGTGTTCAACCCAAAAAATGTGTTGAGGTCCCTGAGACAACTGGATGCTGATTTATGGTACAGGCAGTATTAGTGGGTACATGCTGTGCTCCTGTACTTGTTTGCTTAGTTGTGACTGAGCAAGGTGGATGTGGGGGCCTTAAAGCTGTTCAGAATTTAGATTTCCCAGTTGGGGAGTAGGTTTCAGTTGGCAAAGCGTCTTCTGCAGAGACAGACAAGCCTTAGTGCTGAATGAGGGAAAACTTTACTAAAGTAATAAGCTCCACACATAAATGCATTCAAAGAGAGTCCATGTTATAAAAAGTATTCCATCTGCCAACACTTTTCTAGAAGAGAAAACCCAATTCTGCTACAAGGAAAGCTTTACCACTCCCTCAAACCACACCGCTCAAAAAAATCAGTGTTTTTAATGGAAGACGCAGGTGAAATCTGAACCCAGTTTTATCCAGTCTGCACCAAGGGGCAGCTTTCCTGAGAAATTTGCAGGGAAAAAATTTGCAGGGTATTTTTTCCATTGCCTCCCCTTGCATTTTAATGGGATAATTCCTGCCATCATTTGTGTTCCTCAGCTGCTGTGAGATCTGTTGAGCACAGGCTGATCCCAGGCTGTTGGGAACAGAGCTCCTGGCACAGGAGGGAATAGCCATGTGCTATTTCCAACCTCCACCTTTCCTTTGCTGAGAGAACATCCTGCCACCAGAGTCTGGATCAGTGACTCTGAGAATTCCACCTAGATCCAGCAGAGATACCACACGAGAAACTGCTCTGGAGTCAAAGAGAACTTAATCCAACATCACCAACAGGCAGAACCAGCATTCCTGGCTTTGAGATCCAAGTTTTACTGCAAAGGTTACTCAGACCCAGTATTTTCCTCTGGTTTTCTCCTGTTCTCCCCAACACTCTGATGTTCCTTAGCCCAGGAATAGCAAGGCAGTAATTGTGTGACACAATTCCAGAGCGCTGCTCTGGAACAGATCGCATGGAGACAATACTGGCACAGAGACTTCAGCTGTTCACTCACTCAAAACCCTCAGCTTTCACCTAAGCTGCAAGCTCCAAAAGAACCCCCAAACCAACATTTTAGGATAACTGGAAATTGAGTTCTGTTGTACCATTTCACAGAACTGTCCCATTATTCAACTCTTTGCTCAGGACATGGCTGGAAATGTGACTCCATGGCACACAAATCCTGATAATTCAGTGTATCATTACAGAATAAATAGTAAAAAAAGAAGCCAAGCACAACTGCTGACAGTTTTCCATTGGGCTTTGGAATGGATTTAGTGCTCTGCTGCTCTCCAGGCTTTGGATTCCAGTGGCTAAGGAGTTGAGCCAAGCTCTAAAACATCCAGCACAAAGCAGTTAATGAAGTCTTTGCTAAAGGCTGAGGAAAAAATTTCAGCACCAGTTCTGTAAAATGAACTTGGGAAGGAAGGGCAAACTTGACTGGATCTCACATATCCCAACAAGAGATAACCAGGAAACACAAGAAAATCAAGTAATTCTCAGTAATGCTGTGAAACTTTCCTGGAGAGGAACAGAGATAAAGAGCTTTAAACTGGCAAGAGTTGGATTTGGGATTGGCTCTTCCATGGCACAGCCCCAAGGGCACAGAGGAGATAGAATGTGTCCTCTGAGACTGCCAGCTCTCTGTAATTCACACCTCCCAAATAGTCCAGCACTTGACCCTTAGTAAGTGCCATACACAGAAAACATGGGAAGAGTTCTCATTTCGGATCATGGATAAGACAAAATTAACCCAAGCCAAGGTGGCTGCAAGTGAGAATACCAACGTGCACAGGTTTTACCATGGAGAGCTGTCATAGTGCTGAGCTCTGCTGCTGCATCTCCAGCTGAATCTGTGTGAATAAACATTTCCAGTGCAAACCCTGCTTCGGGAGTGAGGCTGGCTGAGGTTTGAGTCATCCATCACTGGATTTCAAGGTACAAGTAACACAGGAGAACAAATAGAATTTGTAGAGACAGAGGATGGGGGGGAAGCAGGGTCAGCTCAAGCCTGTTTTTGAAGCTTTGGTGTTTTTGCAGCTGCTGAAGCAGCTTTTCTTTGTTGTCAGTACTGTAGCTGTGCAGAGGTGTGAGTCTACAGGTGCAGTGAAGGATTTCAGCTCTGCTTCCCTGTCATTAATTTGGGAATGCAGAAGGAAGTTAAGCAGATCATGTTCACAGCATGTGAAACAAAGCAAAGGCTGCTGGGCCCCTCCATTCAATTCAGATTTATTACCATATAGATTGTTTCACAGCTTAATCAGGGATCCCACTAGCACAGCTGAGGTCATGGTGGTTGAGGATTCCTCTTGGGAAGTGACTTTAGGCACAGATGAGTTCTGTGTGCCTGATAAAGCAGATTTGGGTAGAGCAGCAGCCTGGCCATCCCAAGGTGCTGGGATTAGAGCTGGGATTCACCATGCCAGGCTTTCCCAGCACACCCAGAAGAAGGAAGTAACAATAATTACCAGTTCAGCCTTTTGGCCCAGATGATTCCTAAGCAGTAAGCTCCTTTTAAATGATTCTTTACAACATTTATGGACTCAGATTAAAAAAGCTAATTTTAGCCTGTCGTGTTCCTATCCAATGCAAGCACAACTGACCTGGGACAAGGTCTGTAGGTGCAATCATGTGTTTTTAGGTGGCCATAAGGAATGTCAGTTCCAGCAGCCTCACAGCTCTGGAAGTCTTTTGGGAAGAAAGAAGTGAAATACAGCAGCAGGGTGTGTGTGTATTTAGTTTTGTTTTGTTTCCAGGTCGAGAATCCACAGTGTAAGCTTTGGACCTCTAAGGGAGCCTAATGGAAAGGCTCTTTTCATTTATTTTCAGTTTAGGAAGACTAAACCAGAACTCCAAGTCCTGTGCTACAGTTTGTCAGTGATAATAATAATAGTAGTAATAATCATCATAATAAAAAAATAATCTGAGTAAAATGCCTTCAGTCTTAAGAAAATCCTGTACCTGGATAAAATGCTGACACTCAAGGGAAGCTCAGGGTGGGCTGAGCTGCAGGAAGACACAGCACTGACTGTACTTCTGCTCTGTACAAGACTGAAGACTTTGCTTGGGGGAAAGCTGAATACACATGACAGCACTGTATGCTGAGTCAGTGCAAGTACAACAGCTGCCAACGTTCATGCTTGCAGAGCAGCCAGGATGGCTTTTCCCAACAGAGACCACCACTGACAGCAGCCTGACAGTGTTATAGCAACAGATCACTCCACTCTGAGTGACACAGACTCCTCCCTCCATTCAGGTGCAGACTGACCTGAAACAACCTCTGCCAGGCTCTGGTAAGGCACAGGCTTGCCCAAACATGCTGACTGCACTTAACCCAGTTCTTCTGAAAACTGGCTTGAGAGCTGTGCAAATACACTCCAGGTTCCTGAAGTGGCTAGAGACAAAACCACGCTGGAAAAGAGAGAAAACCATGCTGGTGCTCTACAACTCTTAGTGTGTGACTGTGAAAAGGTGAAAAAATAGAAGCAAAGTATTTAACAAGGACACGTGGTTCTGCTTTTTTAATTTCAAAGGCCAGAGCAAAGCAACTATCAGTGACCTAGTCAAAAAAACCTCAACATCAAACCCTAAAAAGGCCTCCTCACTTCAGTCTTACCTGGAAAACACTGTTGCAGCTTTTGAGCTTCCAGAGGGACCTTCCCTAATATATTAACCTTTCTTAATAGAGGGCAGAGAGACTGAAGAATTTGGCACAACCATTCTCAAACAACCAAGAATGAGTCTCCAGCACTCAAGAGATGTTCTGTAACACACCATTAGCAGAGTATTTAGTGTACTGTAAACGTAGGGAATGATTTGGGGGTTCCCTGGCAGGGAAACAGAACTGTCCCCCGAACAGAAACCTTGATTATCTTCACTCCTTGTTTCCTAAAAACTAAGCATAGGCTGCTGGGGCTCAGTTGAACACCCTTAGTCACAGATATCCAAAATCACCTGTGCAGCCTGGAGTAGGTTCAGTCTGTGTCACATTTTGGGACCGTGGCTCCCTCTGGGGCTGGACACACAGAGAGGTGATTGCACCAGGCAATAATTCCATTCTCACCCCAGGCAAGGTTTGCAATGTGCTGGGAGGAGATAACCCACATGCCTTTTATTTTGAATTTACCAGAGGCAAGGCAGGGCTGGGCACTGCTGTGCTCTCCCTGGGATTCAGGGGCAGGAAATTCTGCTGCTGCACTTTGCAGCACTGCCAGAAAAGATCCACTCTGAGCTACAAAGAGCAAACCTTGCCAGCCAGGGATTTTGGTTTTTGTGTCCCTCCTCCTTAAGACAAAGCCAATTTTCACATTAAATATTAAAACATCTGCACCTGACCTGCACTTGAAGTGCTTGAGTCACTGCTGAGTGACTGGAATGTAGCCGACAGTTTATACCTGGAATTATTCTTTGGCTCTTTTTCAGTTATACCCAGAAAACACACCACACCCTAGTTCTGTTCCTATACCACCACTGCTTCAAATCCCAATCCACGGGTCTCAGACACCGTGCAGTGTTGGAGAAGAAGGAGGGTCCTGGTATTCTAGTGAGGATACACTTCAGAATAGAGCAGTCCCTCAGCTGAAATGGCATCCCCAAGTCCCACGGTCCGGACGGGATCCTTGCACACCAGCACAGGGGTGAAGTGGAAGGAGATGCCTTCCCTGTGCCAGTGCACCACAGGCTTGTCTGGATTGAGGGAGATTTTGGATGGTGCCTCTGTGTGGGAGGTGATGAACTCCAGAGGAGCTTTGAGGAAGACTTTGCTGGTGTCGATGGTGTCGGTGGCACAGGCCTGGGTGCCGGCAGCCCTGGCCCCGGCCGCCACTGCGGCCGCCTGGTTGCCCCAGTGCCCGTCCACGGTGACCAGGATGTGGTAGGCCAGCGTGTGGAAGTGGATCCGTGTCAGGTCCGAGGCCCGCTCTGCCATCTTGCCGTGCTCCTTCAGGATCCAGAAGAGGATGTCACTGACCACCCCCACATCAGGAATGCCACTCCAGGAGGCCAGAGAGGCGTGGGGACCAGAAGCAGACTGGGTGAGGAACAGCAGCTCCTGCTCGTTCAGCCCGATGGAGTTCACCAGGGGAAAGACCTGCTAACAGAAACAGGGAACAGCAGGTTTGCCTTCAGGAGTAGAATGAGACCTGGGATTCCTCCCCAGGCTGTGGTTTTTGCAGTTACCCTGTTGCTGGCTCAGCAGAAGCAGTACCCAGTTTCCCACAGTCACTGCACTTCCACAAGATGGCAAGAATTACTTAGCCAAGAAAACATTCCATTTGGTGCAATTAATTTTCTAGACACACACTTTGACAGTAAAAAAATAACAACACATCAACTCCACATAAAACATAACACTGAGATCAGAGTTGTGTCAAGCTAAACAAGGAATCACCAGGAAAGAAATTCTGCAAAAAAATTGAGGGATTTTTCAAAATTATAAACTCAGCTCAAATTCAATCTTCAATTTATCTTCCAATGTATAGTCCAAATGTTGAGTTTTGATTTCTGTATTCATGCACTAATGTGTGTACTGTGATACTGAACCTGATCAAAAGAGCACATCCTTTCATTTTCCTTACCTGATGCATAATGTTGCTCATAAAATCCTGATCAGTCATACTGGCCAGCTCCAGGTGTATGGGAATGTCAGTTGGGATATCAGAGATGGAGGCCACAGCCTACAGGAAAGAGGAAAAACAACCCTAGCACACATATTTATTAAGGAACAGAAGAAGAAGAAGGGTTTTGACTCAAGCTACACATCCTTTAATCTTCCTGTGTGTGGATATAAACAATTCCAATGGGATGTCTGACCTGTGTATGTACTGCTAAGAAGAGGAAATAAAACAACTTCTAGTTTTGCAGCATCCCAGGGCAGGAAAACTGTATCTAACCTTAACCTGCTCCCAGCCCAGCACCTTTTTAATAGGTTAATTCCAAAAACCTCAAAAATCTGAAGCAGCTGCAGAAGAGCTGATCCTAAAACATGAAAAATGCTGATGCCTTGCATCAGGACAAGCCCTCAGCTGTAAAACAGGTGGTGCAAGACAGATGCTCTTTAAGGAATGAAGGTGTTGATTATAACCTGGATCATCTCAGTATCCAGCATAGAAAAAGTCTGGTTTAGCTGCTAGATAAGCCCAGTAACCAGGTCAACACCCTACAGCCAGGCAACCAGCCCTTCTTTTCCCTGGACAAGTCACTGAATCTAAGAAAAAACAATGTTACAGGATTAGACTTCAGCCATTCTTGCAGCTCCCACTCTCCTTTTGGCATTCAGTACTGAGATCTGTGGGAGCTCTGAAGGCACAGCCTTCCTACACTTTCAAACTTAGGAAAACAAAGCCTTGCCATGGAACACTTATAGTGGAAATTAAGGAAATTCGGAGATTCAGTATCTCACCTCCATGAGTCGTCTGTGTTGCATCTCCTTGCTCTGCCCTTCCATCATGTGGAGTCCTGAAAGCACCACCAGGTCTGGCTGGAATTCATCCAGGCTGGACACAAACACTTCCAGCATGTTCAGGGCACCGTTGGACAGGTCGTGGGAGAAGATGAAGCGGTTGGCAGCAGGTGCTCTCACGTGGCCCCACTGCTCACCTGGGGTGGAGCAAACAGGACCAAGTGTGTGTGAACTAGTTTATTCCTGGGCAAGATCACAAATTCAACGGGCTCCATCAGCAGCAAGAAAAGCCATGGAACTGTTTTAGCCATTACATGAAGGTTACCCTGAGTTTCATCAGCACGTGGTTAAACCTGTGTTTTCAGGGATTATTTTAGTGTTTATGGAGCTTCAAAACGACACCCCTCAGGCTGTGCACCAATCTTAGTGATGTTCAGGGGTTCCACTGAACACCTGCTCCATTGTACCTGCTTGATACTCCAAGATAAGATGGAATTCATCTCTTTCCTGCATGGACTCAGGCGGCACAACCACATTGTCCTCGAGCAGTTCATGGAGTTTGGGACCAACTGGGCCACAAAGGAGGATCTAGAAAACAAGGAAAAACAAACAATGTTTCCCTTGCCATGTACCTTGCCAAAATTTAAGCATCATCTACACAACTGATTTTAAAAAGTTATTAATTCATTAATAATATTAATAATAATTAATTATTAATAATAATTAATATTTTTATTCATAATAATTCATATTTATTTATAATAATTAATAATTTTTAAAAATCAGCTTGAAAGTCCAACCATATGTTCCATCAGCAGAACCTAAGAAATAACTGCCAGATCCCCAAAACCTATACAGAAGTGACATGAGACAAGCAAATTAAAGAACGAGCAAATGGTATGAAAAGTTTGGAACATGTGTGTACCTTCAGGTCTGGATTTGTTGCGAGCTTCTGCCCGATGAGAGCAGCATTTCCTCCCACATAAAGCTGTAAAACAAACAGAGCTGGGTGTGGGCATCTCCTTGCTTTGGGACCTTTAAACACATTAAGTTTTCAGCATAGGCTGGAGATTTTGGCTTTTTAGAACAGGGTTCAGCAGTACCCAAGTTACTAAAGGTAAAACGATTTTACAATTCTGAGATCTCAGCAAGTTGAGCATACTTTATTTTGAATCTAAATATTCACCTCCAGGTAAAGGGCCTGCTAAAATCAATCAATTCCCAACACTGTGGGAATTGCACTGTAAAAACCAACTCATTCAGCACATAAACAGCCCTTGCTCCTGCGCAACCTATCTGTGGCTAAAGCCCTGTAGGTTTTTAGCAAGGCTGACAATTAAGAACTGCAGCAATTCTTCCTCCAGTTTGAGGTTGAGGTGAAACCTGCTGCCTGTGCCCACGTGAAGTGAAAGGAACTGTGGAAGTTTCTTCAGTAATAAAGGTCAAACTTTCCAGTTAAAAAACTTTCCAGCTTGAAAAGCAGTGAATATGGGTTGTCCTGAGGGTCAGGTGCTAAGAGGAGGCCACAGAGAAGATCCAAGGGCTGCTGAAGAACCAGGCTGCGAGAGCTGGCAGTGTTCACCTGG
>VZTT01023947.1:12252-38045 GCA_013400855.1 Buphagus erythrorhynchus
TATATTTATTTATTTATTTATACACACACGTATATAACTAGATATATATATATATATACACACAGTTTATTTTAGAAAAATGTTAGAACCATTTGTTTGGAAAGAAAGACAGGTATGTAGCCATTTTAGTTGTTATTATCTGCAGTGATGTAGCAATATAAAAGTAAAAGTATAGCACTTAAAACGTCTAAGGAAGAGAAAAAAAGGGCAAACATAGAAAGATTTATAGTCAACTCCCCTTGCTGGATCCAGAAACAAACTTTGATGTTTGTTGCTTGAAGTGAAGATGTCGGTCCATCGGGGGTGGGGAAAGTCCACAAAACTCAAAAGATTTCATGAATTTTAAGTGTTCGGGTTCACTGTAAATCAGGGGATACTTCAGGGGTCTTTGATGGTCTAAGCCGTTGCAGCTGCCTATTATGGCAGTGCAGTTTAGTTCAGTATGGCCCATTATGGCCCATCAGCAGAGGTGAGCCCCTTCAGGCACATGTAGCCCTCTGCACCTGGGTGGGTACTTTGCACATCAGCAGGTTGGCCCCTGAATGTTTGAAACTTTAGCATTCCAGTCTCTCTTCCAGTATTGCTTGTGGATACATTCTTCTCCCCAGGCCTGGGATGACTGGACAATAGCACCCCCTTTATCTTATCTCAAGTCCCAGTCACAATCCAAATTAAGGTTAGTAGGTGTATTATTTGGGGAGTGGTGGGCTTTGGTGGTCATAGATGAACAGCTGCTTCTTTGCAGTTTGCTCTGGTGGGCAAAAGCCCTTCAATGATTTTAGCAATGTTTACCCATCGACAATTTCAGTCTCTCACAGTCTAAGGTCATCTTTTTTTTCTAGCAACTCTTGTAGAGACAAAAGCATGAAGAGTAAATGTCCCACTCTTAAGGAAACTAAGGTTGCTTCTCTTTCTTTAATTTTTATTGCATTTTAAAAATAATTTCACTTATTTTTTTGCCATCTCTGAGTAAGTGTAAGGGTTACTCATTATCAATTCAGTTTTTTGTGTTAACCTACATTTGTTTGCTTCCTCTTAGGCCTTTATCTTCCTTCTTCCATGTGTTCTCTGCCTTAATAATGCCTAGAGCTGAGATAAAACAGAATACAGATTCAGTGTGGATAAGTGAAACATTCGCAGTAAATTAAAGTTTTGTGCTTTCTCCTGATACATTGCAAGCCTAATTCAGAAACACTGCATTTTGCTATTTTGTCCGTTTATTTTTCAAAAAATGGGTGTATGGATTTTTCCCGCCCAGTTGCGAGCTTAATTTAGAGCTCTCAGCCTTCTCTAATCTGCTCAGAAACGACAAAAAATTTCCCTTAAATGGGACTGGTGAGCACTCCTACACACCTTGCATAGCTTTTTGACATCAAAAGGGATTCATGAGTTTAGAATAGCTCAGTAAACAGAAAGAAAAACCCTGAAGAAAGCTACTTCAGACAAATAGAATAGCATGGGCCCTAACATTAATCCTGATACCACAAAGAGGAAAGGATTGAATGATGATATAAATTATGGAAAGTAACCCAATCTTCTATCTTTGCCATGTTAAAAATGAAAATGATTATTTTTTTTCATGCATGCTATCTGCTAAAGTAAATTATCCTATGACACTGGGCAATAGCATAAAGTAATAACACCAGTGCATAATAATAACAGCTGCAGTCCTTGAAGACCATTCATCTTCAGGAAAAGAAGCCTAAGATAAAAAGAGATGAAGGGAAGTGTTCAAGTTCCTGGGTATTCATGAGACAACAGAGAGGTAAACTCTTGAATTCTAGCTTGTTATTTTACAAGAATTTCCCAGAAAATAAGATAAAATTAGGCTATTGTATTCTGTTTCTTTCATTCAATGAATGAAATAAGCGTGAGACATCTTATGTAGTTATTAAAACCACCTGGCTAATAATGGACCATGATTTTCCTACTGTTAAAAGAAATTTTTAAATGGATATTAAAAAATTGCATGAACATACCAAAAAAAACCATGGTCATTTTATTGGACAGTTTCTGTGTCACTTAAAGAAAACAACTTTTAAAGAAAACAACAGTCTGTAAAAGGAGTTGTGAAAGTTCACAAGAAGTGTGGAGTGCTGTATAAACCATCTGTTTGGATTATCTATAGAAAATCTTTGCAGATGCTTTAGAAGTCCACATTTCCATCAACTGCACTAATATTTGAATAGCCAAAACTAACTTTTGAACATGCAAATGTGATGTGATTAAGTTGTCTTCTGGATTGGAGCCCATTCCATGGACTTTATATTTGATGAGAAGTCTTGTTGTTGAAGCAGCTCTGTTGTTACTGTAGAGAACTGTTTGGCTTTATATGCCCAAGGAAGAGCATTCTCTAAAAATGGAAATACGAAGGAAGATGACAGAAACCATGCTGACAAGAAATTTATGAATGGAGTTATGATCCAAAAAATTATTGGTAATTCACCTTTTTTATGTGATGCCTATCTCTTGTTATTCTCCCTTCAAGACTGTGTCCCTCCTACTGAACAATTCAAATTTAGTTTTGAATAAATTTTAAATAAATTAGGTTTGATTGATTGAAGGAAAAAGGTTAACTAAATGTAATCTTCTCCTTAAGATAGTGTAATTAGCATTTGGTTAGATAGCAGCTTTGTACTTCTTGATTCCAATGAAAATAGGTGACCACTTTTTTGCATGGCATTAGGGGATATCAAAGGAAAAAAATACAAGCATTTTATTTCAGACAATATGTTGGGAATTTTTTCTCAGATGTACATTTTTGTCCCTAGAATATCCATTTCATATATCATAAATGCTTTTTTATTTTTGAAACGGCATGTGTTGTCAGCCTTTACATTGTCAGAGCATTTCTTAGGAGAAGAATTCTGAAACCCAGCAGTTATTTAATCTCCCTTTGTGTCCATGATTCCTAATACAGATAATCCACCTAGCATTTACAAAGGCTCAACCCTTGGTTGGTAATTACACTTTACTAAAAAGATAGTCTCTTTTCAGACAGAGCAGCTGTATCAGGTTATGTTCCTCAAATCAAAATGTGAATTTTCCTTTGTTTAAAAGTTTATGGTGGATGGAAGTCTTTTTGGTCTTCTTCAGTTTGCCTTAATTTGTTTTTAAAGAAGATTTGCATTTACGGTCCAAGACTGTTTTGTTAGGATTCTTTTTTTTTTTTTTCCCCTTGGGAATTCACTTTCATTGAATGTGTCATATATAAGATAATAATTTGGAAAAAAAATCCCAACAAACCACCAACTAAGCTACTCTTACTCTGGCTAATAAAATAATTTTTCACAGAAGTGCTCTCTCATCCCCATCTTCTTATTTCTAGAAAATCCTAAGAAAAGTGTTAAGATACATTTATCTGGAAGTTATAAAATGCATGCTTTGTGGAGGCATGTGACAGGATGTTTACATAGCTAAAGCCTGCAGAATTAAATACATCCTGTAATTCCAAATCTCTGAAGGAGAATAAGAAAAGGACTGGATTTAGTTCCTCAGGACTGAAGGATGATATCTGTACAGTGTTTTTCATTGCACGTGTTTCATGAACTGTCCAGGTGACTGGAAAATGTATTTGCTCATTAGATTGTAGGGAAAGGAATGTGCCTCGAATAATAATGCATAGCTGAAAGTCAGATCATCAGTTCTGGTAAACTCGTTATATTTTCAAAGATTCCTACTACAGTTTCGCTGCTTTCTTCACAAAAAGATTATAGGTCATTCCTATTTCATCTGTACAGAAATGAGTAACTGTGGAAAACATTTTGGTATTTCCATGGCTTAAGGCATCGCTGCCCACAGACAGAAATGTGTCCTTTTCAGCAAATTCTTTGAACTGTTTTCTCTGTTGAAAAATATAATAAATTGCTTGTAGTGCACAACATTCTCCCCCAGGTTATTAATTTGTCTATGGGTAAATCTTGGAAAACCACAATAATTAATTTCCTGTCAGAAGTGATTTATATGAATAATACCATTGTCTGCTTTTTGTTCCTTCAGAATCCTCCTTGAAAAGCAATTTTCTTTGTTTTCTGCATTTTCACATTTCTTAACACCAAAAATCTTTCCAGAATTTTTTATTCTTGAAAGCTACTCTGGAATAATTTTTATGATTAGATTGTTGCATGCTATTGTGCTTCTTAGTACTGTCTACCATTAAGAAGTGAGAAGTTTTCTCTGTATAAATTATGTGAAACTTTATGCAGTTATCCACAGTTTTGCTGACCCATGAAATAGTGTTTCTGTCCTCATGGAAAGCAAAGGGCTCTTTTTGCTTTGTGGGAAGTTCATCTTCAATTATTGATGCAACTATACTGTCACAGTCATAGTTATGATCCTTTTAGGGATGTAACTTATTCAGTTAAAAATATATAATTAATACCTAAATTCAGTCTTGCATGTGAGCTCTCTGTGCATTCTGCACTGTAGCTTGGGCTAGTATATCTTGGATATTCCATCTACTAGTTACATCCAGTAAATAAAAGGGAGAAAAAGACATTGTAGAAACAGCAAGTTAGCAGTGTCAGGTACAAAAAATAGGCTACAGCCACAGTGAATATATGTTGCTAATATGGGTAAAAAACTGTCTGGATGGCTGGGCCCAGAGAGTGGTGGTGAGTGGAGTTACATCCAGCTGGTGGCCACAGGTGCTGTTGCCCAGCAGAACAGAACTGGGCTCAGAACTGGGGCCAGTTCTGTTTAGTATCTTCACTGATGATCTCATGGAGTGCACCTTCAGTCAGTTCACAGGTGACACCAAGCTGTGTGGGTTATTGATCTGCTGGAGGGCAGGAAGGCTCTGCAGAGGGATCTGGGCAGGCTGGATCATGGCTGAGGCCATTGGTGTGAGGTTCAACAAGGCCAAGTGCCAGGTCTTGCCCTTGGGTCACAACAACCCCAGGCAGTGCCACAGGCTGGGACAGAGTGGCTGGAAAGGACCTGGGGGTGCTGGTGACAGCAGCTGAACATGAGCCAGGGTGTGCCCAGGTGGCCAAGAAGGCCAATGGCATCCTGGCCTGGATCAGCAATAGTGTGGCCAGCAGGAGCAGGGCAGGGATTGTCCCCCTGTCCTGGGCACTGCTGAGGCTACACCTCAAATCCTGTGTTTAGTTTTGGGCCCCTGAGTTCAGGAAGCTCATTCTGGTGCTGGAATGAGTCCAGAGAAGGGCAAAGGAGCTGGGGAAGGGTCTGGAGTACAAGTCCTGTGAGGAGCAACTGAGGCAGCTGGGGGTGTTTATCTTGTAGAAGGGGAGACTCAGGGACTTTTATCATTCTCTACAACTGCCTGAAAGGAGACTGTAGGTGCAGGTTGGTCTCTTCACCGGAGTAACAAGCAAGAAGACCAGAGGAAATGGCCTTGAGTTGCACCAGTTTTAGTTTAGTTAGTAGGAAAAAATTCTTCACAGAGAGGGTTGTCAAGCCTTGGAACAGGCTGTCCAGGTAGTGGTGTAGTAACTACCCTTGGAGGTATTTGAGAGACATGTAGATGTGGTACTTGGAGATGTGGCTTAGTGGTGGAATTGGCAGTGCTGAGTTAACTGTTGAACTCAATGATCTTAACAGTCTTCTCTAACCTGAATTATTCTACAGTCGTGTGACGGATTCTGTGTTCTAGATGGATTCTGTACTCTAATCTGTCTTGCTTTGCCTTTCTGTAGAAGTTGGAATAATTTCTATATGCATTTAAAAAGGAATTTAATTATCTGTTGGTACTGAATTGTACAATTTGTCTCAAGAATGTCGTTTGAAAAAATTAATCCAGCTGGAGAAAACACAGCACAGAATCACTCATTCAGTAATTGCTTGGGGCAGGTCACCGCTCAAAATGTTTGTGTCATTCCACTTCTTTGCTTCTGTCTGCCTGAAGTCTCCACTTGCAAAGTAATTTTCTGTGGTCAGGATTTTCTTGGGAGTCTTTTCAGTTTTCTGGAGCTTTGGGCAGTCACTGTCTTAAGCTCACACCAGGGCTGTTAATTCTTGTTGTGTTACGTGGCCTGAAGCCTCACTCCTCCAGTCTTCCCAGCAGTCCAGTGTGCTAGCTTTCTTCCTGGAATCCTCCTGCATTTATAGGTTCTTGGACCTAGACTAAAATTTCCAGAAAACTCTAGAATGGCCTCTGCTAGGAGGGTCTAGGCTCTACCAGAAGTTGCCTTGCTGTCCTACTTCAGCTGATGTATTTTACACTGAAGGAGGCAGTTAAGTATAATGCTATCCACATGCTAGAAGAGTTTGCACACCAAATTGTTACTAAAAAGCCTTTTCAGAATATTCTCCTTACATGCAATCCTTACCTGGAGGATAAATTCAAAATAAAAAAACAGAGGCTAAGAACAGTACCTTTTTTCTTTTGTAGTCTCAAATACGAAGCCTGAGTTATCGACATTTTCAGATATGCAAGTCAGTGCAGTCTTATGGTAGCACAATAGCAGGACTTTGTTCAGTCAGTTACTGTTCAAAGACTGTTCTTTAAGTCTGAATTCTGTATTCAAAATGAACTGTAATCACAGGTACGTTGCTCGATACTGCTGTGCAAGGGTTTGAAGGATTGATTAAGCGTTACTTTTAGACCTGAAACACTGAATGAGGAGGTGTCCCTGATAATAGCCTTTGGGAGGGTCAGATTAAAGCACTTTAACTTCTTTCTGTGCCCCCTTCTGTGCATAATGCATAAACAGTTACTTGTAGTGATTTTTGGACCACTTGTCATGAGAAATTAAATGCAATTTGAAACGAGAAACAGAACAAGTAAATGCTATCCAGATTTTTGCCTAGAGGTTTATCTTTTGTTTCTTCTGTTTTCAGTTATGTATTCTTTATATCACGTAATTTTCCAGCCCATCTTACTCTGCAGATCTTTTTGAAAGGGTCATAATATGTTTTTCTTCTTTATAGGTACTTCAAGAAAATAAAAACATGAAGATACTTGACATCTTTTCAGATCTCTGTAGGAACGAGCATTGAAATTAAACTGATTAAAGTAACACAGTTTTTTAATTGAGTTTGTTCTTTTTCTTCCCAACTTACTGAGTTTTCAATCAACAGTAAACAAAACAGTTGAACATTATTTTCTTGCATAATCAGTAAGAGATGGATGTTTGCCCTGAGAAAAGCTGGACTGGAGTAAGACATCACAGCCCTTTTAGTGCTGGTAATTAATTGTCCTTCTGAAAGCAGTTGCCTCTGTTGGCAAGAAGGTTTGTGTGAACACTGCCTGTTCTGCTTAAGAATAATCATCTATGTTTGCTTAAGCAATTTGTGTGTAGAGTTAGTGTGGACCAGAGTGTACTTGGGAGTATCCACATGAGCTGTGCACTTGGCAGGGATGCTGCAGGAGGTGTTTTGAACCAGCAATAATAAATGCAACCTAGAACAGTAACATTTCATCCAACAATGCAATTCATCAGCCCCTTGGATTCCAAGCTTGCACCAATACATACATCCTCTCTATGTGTACCAGCCAAGAGGAAACCGTATGGAGAACAGTGGGAGTCCAAGTGCTTCCTTAGTCACAGGATAAGAGACCTCTGCAGGCTTGCTTCCAGGCATGAGGTTTTAGGACAGAGGTAGTTCGGGGACTGGGCTTACTTTTGTCTCTCCAGCTGAGGTTTTGTGAAAGTGAGCATTCTGTGCTGGTGCTTGGTAGCAGCCACTGGGTCTTGCTGAGTGCAACAGCTTTAAAAGAGGGATTGTCTTCTTGGAAGTTACTATTCAACATCTCAGCAGGAAAGCTTGGAAATTTTTGAGAAGTTGAACATCAGAAGGGCTGAAGGTGAAAGGGGTGAATTAAGTTTTACACTTCCAGCAAAACTTAGGAGGGAGCTAGAGCTCTTCATAAACCTGCAGTGTCAGAACTGTCACAGTTCTGTTTCATAGTGAAGGATTCTTGAAGACCCTGAGCAAGCAAATGTGACCTCAAAATTGGCCCTGTTTTGAGCAGGAGGCCCTGTTTAGAGCAGGAGGCCTTGACCAGATGACCAGCAGTCCCTTTCCAGCCTAAATTGCTCTGTGCCTTCTGATTCTTGCTCTCTTTACATGCTAGGTCAGACACTGTGCAGACATAGGTTTGTCCTCATCAATGTGTTCTAATTCTTGTTTGTGTAATTGCAGTGGTGAACACTGTAACAGTATTCTAAAAATCTAAATACAGATGTATATGTATAATTGGGAAAATCATCTAAGACTTCAGTTGTAATGCGCAGTGGCATATAAAACTAAGCGAATTACTACTTGTTTTTGTCATGACCACTGGTATTCCTTTTGGGACAATACCAGCAAATAAGAAAGTTCTTTGGGGTAGATGGGTCATGTTGCATTACCAAGTTATATCACACTCCCTCATTCCCTTTACCCCCTGCCAAGAATTTGTTCTAATCTCAGTTCTCTCCATTATAAACCTCATGCAAAAATGTCTAACCAGTAGCTTTCCAGCAGAAGAATCAAGATTCATCATGGTTATTGCAGAGGAGAGGTTTGTGGCCTGCGATTCAGAAAGGAAAAGTTGTTTTAATGTCCTTGTATTTCATCTTCCCTTGGACTAGATTCAGTAATCTGCCTTTTGAGCCTACAAATAGTTCAGAGTCTGAAATTACCGGTATCACAGTATTATTAGCTGGGGGACATTGGTGCTGGAGAGCAGCAACCTTGATTCCCTGAGATATTATTTTACCTAAGAAATAAAATTGTCTTGGAAAATGTCTGCCCTCTGTCTAATGACTACCTCTCCAAGAATGTTAAACTCAGTGTTAAAGGTTTTTGTTGCAGAATTAATTAGCACTTTGTTCAAAGGAGTTTCTGGGCCAGATATGTAGGTATGTGGTGCAGCTCTGTTGAAAGCTATATATTAGGATTGGCAGGCTCATAACTTCTGGAGAAAAATTTGTTATTAGGTTTTAGTTATTAAACAGAAATGCTTTAGAGCACACATCCAGGCAGACATGGGGTGTGAGAGTTCTCTAATATTCTGACCTGGAATGTGAGACGTACACGAACAGAGACTTTTCTGCATAGACTCTAGCTGCGTGAATTTTGGTTTTTTCATGCAGAAGCTGTGTTTTGAAACTTATCTGTGTTTATCTGTTTATCTGTGACGGGGAGAATATTAGCATCCTTTTAATTGTAAGATAAAACAAAAGTGCATACCACTGCCAGGTATCTGAGGGCATATGGAGCATGCTTGCTGTCTGCTAATGAAAGGGGAACTGAGCAAATCCAAATTGTGGTATTAACTGTTGCCTTTGTGACTGAGAGATTAGCTCCATTACTAGGGAGAGTTAGAAGTTGGCAGCTGTGCTTCGGTGGCTGAGTGTCTGCTATTACTCTGTTGATGTGGAGTCAGAAAATGATGCTGTGAAATGTTAATTGGCTTTCTAGGAAGTGTGTGAACATTGTGGCTTAGTAAGGTGGTAAAACATTAAAACGTGTCAGATGGAGAGGTTAGTTGGACAGACAGATCTCTGTTTAGTCATCAAGCCATTACTGTGTTTGAAGTGGTAATTCAGAACTTTCTTAAAACTTAAAATAATTAGTATAAGTTTTAATTAGTGTTATTTTCAGCCTTTAGCAAATGATTTTTTTTTTTTGTTTCCAGGAATTCATAGCAACCACTTACATAACAATATATTATGGAATATTATGCTAACTTTGTGAGAACACTTTCACCGTTTTAATCAACAGAAGTCATCCAGAAGTTAGGGGGTATTTCAAAGGCAGCTATTGATGCAAAGAAGGAATAGTACCTTGAATATGTTAAAATTAATTCTATATGTGTTTCTTCTACTTATTTCAACAGGTGACTGAGCTAGAGTGTGTGAGCAGTCAAGCCAATGCAGTCCACACACATAAAACAGAATTAAACCAGACAATACAGGAATTAGAGTCTACACTGAAGAAGAAAGAAGAGGTATTTGCTAACATTTATTTTTGGCTTTTCTATTACATCATTTCTAAAACCTTTCAATATTAAGCTTGTGATGATTGCTAGATACTGAATTATTTGCTATAAATGTTGCAAAATAAATTCTTCTTCAGCTTCTTTGAAATTGTCAGTATTTTTCATTTATATAATTACGTCAGTCCAATATATAGCTGGGTATCTGCATAGCAACAAAAAAAGTATCATGTTTTCCTGTCTGCTTTTACTAAGCATTTCTGTTTGCAAAATTAAGTCACAAGTGGTATCCGCATGGCAATCATCACACTGATGCAGTCCAGATTCCCTAAGAAAGGAGACTGTTGTCGGCATTCTTTATTTTTTTCTTGAGAATAGGGTTTGAAACAAGTAATAGATCAATGCCTTTGTCCAGCCAGTCTATTTTTCAGGCTCTGTTAATAGAGCTGACCTTTATGGTCCATAAGATCAGCAATTTCCTTAAACACATACCAAACCCCAGCCTTAAACTTGGTATTTATTGTGCCTTGTGCCTTGGCCTGGACCAGCAGCAAGTAAATAAATTGCAGTAAGACCTACATTGGCATAGGTCCTAGAGGAAAGCATATCTGTGCCACAGAAGGATCAAGGATCACCCCATTATGGATGGAAAAAGGAGATGGAAGGAGCTGCATAGGAAAAGTTATTTGCCCTGTGTAAGAAACTGGGCATTGGCATGTATGCTTGGAGGGGCAGTGTGTCTTGCCAAGCTTCCCTTAGTGCTGTGAGGTGTTTACAAGGAGGAAGCAGGAGAGGCACAATCATTATGGAATATCCTCTCAAAATGGAACAAAGCCTTTTCCAGACTCCCTCACATTTAATAGATTAGGCTCAGCTTGGTAACATTTCCCATTTTGTTGCCCATTCACTTTTGAAGGAGTTCTAGGATGTGAATATGCCCATCTGGACAAGAGTACTTAATGGCTTTAAGTTTGATACCTTTTAGTTTTGTTAACTGTTTCTATTCTTGTCTCCTGAAAGTAAGCTAAGAACAGGTTTCTCTTCTGTTCATTATTTCATATATGTTTCTTATTTTTATACCTTATTATTTTCTAATTGCTAAATTAAAGATGCCATTTCTTTTAGATTCTCTTTCTACAGAAATCAATGAAAACAGGTAGCTTTTTTTTGATGTTCAGCCTTGCTACTGGTGACATAATAAGCAGTTTACATTTGAAAATTGGATTTTTTTTCTTGAAAAAATGGAGAAGGGTAGATTCTAATAGAATTTCAAGTATAATTTTTTTTTTTATTATTACAAGGAACCTTAATTTTTTGGGCAGGAATTATTTCATGTCTCTTCGGGGGGCAAAGGAAACCTGTGCTTTTACAAAAGAAAATGCTTATGTCTATTGTTCATTCACAATGGAGTGTCTGTTTTGGGACTGTGATTCAGAAATATTTGGGAGCAGGGCTTGCAGTTCATGTTCTCTGATGGGCAGTAGCCCACCGCCAATTTTGGTATTGTTGCAATGAATTTCTCAGAAGAGGAAGCAGCGGCCAGATTACCAGCACTGAGGCCAATCCAGGTAACACATTGCTAGCAAGGTTGTTTCTTCTCTCTTAGGAAATAGAAGGATTGAAACAAGAAATTGAAAATGCCAGAGAGCTCCAGGCACAGAGGGATTCTCTGACCCAGAAGTTACAGGTGAGCTATAGTGCATCATCTTAATTTAGTGAAAAGGGAAAAATTATTGGCAAGTGAGCAGTTCACATGTGCAACTTGTGCTCTATTCACTGAATGTGCCAGATGAATGTGTGAATTAGACTGCCCTGAAAGTGCTGGGTTGGGATGACCCTTAGGAATTTGTATCAAAATTTCTACCTGCTGTAAATTGTTATTTTTATCTGAGGAAACAGATCCACATTGCTTTTATGAGTCCACAAAGTACTCTCAGGTTAGCAAACATCCTTCATTGATACATGTCCTGGACAGTTCTGGTCTCATTTTCACAGCAATGTCATCCCATAGTTTTTGCATGTCACTGAAACTGTCTGTCTGTGTATCATCAGCCTGGGATGAGTTTGTGTTCAGCTTTTAAACATGCCCTGAGAATGTAAGGGTTAAAGTGCTCTTGTGTAGTACAGGTTTTAAAAATACACTTTCTACATTTTCTTGGAATTATTTAGAAACATTGTGCTTTTTTTGGTTTTTAGCTGTTGTTTCTTACTCTGTGTAATGCCATATACTTGAGGCTGCTGGAACTGATGTTCTCTCATTATATCCTCTCTTGCACCATCTGATCTCTTGCCTGTCTGCCGCTGTGCTGACCAGCCAGCACATTCCTTGTCACACTTGCCTCTGGAGTGAGGCTGACCAAAAGTTTAGGTGGATTACACTCTGGGTTCATCCTTCAGAGTTCTGAAAGAACTGGAAACTCAGGCATTAAATAGGTCCAACCCTAAGGTGCTGAAAGGGGATCCTCTCTGTTCTGTGGCTTAGCATGCTGAAAGCAAGCCTCATCAGATCACAGCCACAGCTTAAAAATCACTAGGCAGGTATTCTTTGAAATACATTATATGAATTGGAACCTCTATGAATCGAATTTTAACCTACAGAATAAACCACTAAAGATCAAAATGAGTTTATTCATTTTTCCCCATTCTTATGTCAACTTGTTTGTACAAAGTATGTTAGTACTTTGAACAGTGTTTGAAGTGTGTTTTGAGTACACCTGACCTTGTCTGTTCCAAAAATTGTTGCTGGCTTTAGGCTAAAAATACAAGTTTTCATCTGAAAAGGCATTTATGCTAGAGACTAAAATGAGACATTATAATGAGAGTTTGAAATTGTTCTAGCAGTAGCAAATGCAGTAATTCAATTGTAAGATCATACGAAAAATAACAGTGAGCCAGGAATTAGCTATCCTTAGCAAGCAGAATTATGAGACTAGTAAGAGATGAAAGATTAGAAAATGGTATATTTTTATTAAAATTTTACCTTATAAAGTCAGTAGTTCCATTTTGGTATATTTACGTATAAGTGACTAAGAGCAGCCCTGCAGAGAAGGACTTCAGGGTGATGGTAGATGGAAAATTCAACACTAACCAGCAGTGTATGCTCCCAGCCCAGAAAGCCAAACGTGTGCTGGGCTGCATCCAGAGCAGTGTGGGCAGCAGGGCCAGGGAGGGGATTCTGCCCCTCAGCTCTGCTCTGTGAGACCCCACCTGCAGGGCTGCATCCAGCTCTGGGTCCCAGCACAGGAAGGACATGGACCTGCTGGAGGGAGGGAGTCCAGAGAAGGCTATGAAGCTGATAAGAGGATTGGAGCACCTCCCCTGTGAAGACACGCTGAGAAAGTTGTTGGGGCTATTCAGCCTCGAGAAGAGAAGGTGAGACCTCATGGAGACCTCATAACAGCCTTACAGTATCTAGAAGTGGCCTACAGAGAGGGATTCTTCATCAGGAACTGCAGCAATAGGACAAGGAGTAATGTCATCAAACTGAAAGAATGTAGGTTCAGATTAGATACTAGGATGAAATTCTATATGGTGCCAGTGATGAGGCACTACTTCAGGTTACCCAAAAAGGTTATGGGTGCCCCAGCCCTGGAAATGTCCAAGGCTAGGTTGGATGGCGCTTTGAGCAACCTTATCTAGTGGAAAGAGTTCCTGCACACGACAAAGAGTTAAAATCCTTTGTTGGGTTGTTTTAAGGTCCCTTCTAACCTAATCCATTTTATGATTCTTTAATCACCAAATGGATATATTTTGTATATATGTCCATTGTCACATTTGAAGTGATCTCTTTCTGGAAATGGTTCTGTATGGTTCTATTCAAGTAAACTTAAAGGATCATTTAGGATCTGAGTTAAAAGTTGCCTTTCTTAAGCATAAACTTAATTAGTGCCCTGATCCTGGTGCCCAGGAAAAAGATCTTGGGTGTGTGCTTTGCTGTAATTGTCCTGCTTTGATTGTAGTGGTGTTCTCTGAGCCACTTCACCCTACATCTGTCGCATTATCTGCTATAGCTTCACACTGTCGCATATATGTTTACTTACCTGACTCATCCTTCATGTTCAGAGTGATTCTCTCCACAGCTCATATCTGTTTCTCTCACTCTTTGTTCTTGTGCTTTGTTTTTCCCTCTTGTACTTTGCAAGTGGATTATGTAACTTTAAAATATTTTGGTTAAAACCCTATGAAAAATGCTATACAAAGAAATTAGTATTTCAAGGTGTATCACATTTCTGATACATGTGTATCAGGAGTTAATTAGATATCAATCTTTGGGAAACTTTAGTGAAGAACAGTGTGTTATCACTGTGAAGGTTAAATATTGGGGTCCTTTCTATTAATTCCATTAGTAATGTAGAGAAGTCATATCAGTGAGTCATGATCAGTGTGACTGTCACAGTAGGTCAGAATATCTTTATTAATATGTCTGATTCCTAAATATAGCTGTTGTGTGTGGTTTGAATATTTTATTCCAATCCTTGCACTGAATTCTGCGAGATATTGTTACAGTGCAAACAACAAACATAACTAGTAATGATTTATTTATTCTATAAGAGAAAACAATATGAGAAATTATTATATCTGATGAAAGAAGAGCTTGAAAAAACCAAAGGTGAAAAAACCAAAGGTAAAAAAAACCAAGTGCAAAATCCATTCTGCAAAGGGCCTGAATGTATCAAAGAGTCAATTTATCGTTGGATGAGATCAGCTGCCAGTAAAGGGAAATGGCACAGCTAGGGGAATAGATTACATTATATGTAATCCACCTCTTCCAATCAAGAAGCAAGTTTTGAGGCTGAATGATTTGAAATAGGAAATTGCACATGAGCTAGACATGAACTTACAATGCAATAACATTGCAGAAAGCATTAATACTAATTTAGGGTAAATATGCTTAAGGGTCAAATGTAAATTTAAGAAGCAGAAATTAAAAGCAACAGCTTCTGGCATATTTCATTAAAAGTGTCTGAGAAGGGCCTGAAAGGTGTTCTTCAGTGCTAGATACAGGCCAACAGAATGCTCTATTCAGGGCCAAATATCACAATGTAAGTATAAGTATCTATACTTACATATAAGTATCTATACTTACATACTTATCATATAAGTATCTATAGATTTGTCCCAAAATCATCACTGGCTTGCCTGCTTACAGGAATTCATTATCTCTGAGGTAAGAGCAGTGACAAGGAGACTTCCTAGAGCACACAAGACTAGAAGAGAAGAAATGACAGGATGGGCAAATGCTGAAAAACAGCAATCAGAGAGGACCTTGGATGTCACTTTTATGTCCTTTACTGTAATCACTTGGCCCTCAGAGGGTCTTGAACCTGTGCAGTCACTGCACCAGGTAGTACTTGTAAGTACTTGGCTTGGAAGGAAGGAGTAGACCCAATGAAGGAGAGCCTTTGCATGGTATGACTGGGTTATAACCATTTGTCTTCTTAATTTGTAGCAGCAGTGGGGTAGCTATTCACTACTACTGTAAGCACATATGCATTTTATTTATATGATTTCTACAAGTGCTCTATCCAGTTAGCTTCTTTTAGTGCTTTGACAACTAAATTATTCAGTGCTAAACAAATTAATTATTCTCTTGTTCCTGACAATAAGGAGCTCTCCTTCTCTCAGTTCCTGCTCTCAGATGTGCTGGCTGTTCAAGCCTGGTGCCCAAAACTCTAGAGTTTTTTACTTGTTCATTTGCAAACAAGAAGTAAGGGAGACCTTCAGTTTGGCTGGGACGCTCCACAAGGAGCCACAGCTATGAGGCAGTGAAGGTCCTGATGTTCTGTCTTCTCCCCCTGCACCACTGCTCGGGGTTTCCAGAACTCTCCCCTGCTGCAGAGGCTGGGAGCTGAAACTGAGCACTGGCCATGTCACCCCATCCCTCCTCTGGCCAGGGATGCAGTGCCCAATCGATGCTGCCATCAGACCCCTCACAAGTGGATACCTTTCTCAGGTCATGGACTTCAACACAGGGCTGCCATTACATACCTGTAACTCTTGAATGATCCAGTATATTTTCTGTATAGGTCAGGTTGTTTTCTGTCGTTAGCTGAGATCTCTCCAATGTAAACATTAATATATTTCTTAGCCTTGAGGGAGACAGAAGAATCACGCCAAAACCAGTGAGAGAGTTGGAGGGCTGAAAGAGGAGTTGCTCATGCTCATACTCATGCTGCAATCATTGGCTGCTGCCAAATATCCCTTCCTATTTGTAAAACTGGTTGTAGTAAAATCTCAGAGCAGGCCTGTTAAAGCTATGTGACACAAAGCCACTTTAAAGGGAGGAGGTGTTGAAGAACATGTTACCATACATAAATATAAACTCACTGTGCACTTTTCCAGAGATGGCTGTACATGGTGTATGGTGTACTAAACACACTGTCTCTGTGCTGCCTTTGAAAGTGATTTTTGTAAGTGAAATCACAAAATTTGGCATGAATTTATGAGGAGTGCAGTGAATGGAACAAAGAACAATATGCTATTCCAGACCCAGGTGACTGTTTTATTTGGGATTTGATTGAAGAGAGGGCACCTTGCTTGCACAGGGCAGAGGAGTTGGCACCGTCCCACATCAGGTGCAAGCTGGAGCTGTGAGGAGTCCCAGGGGCTGATGCCAAGGGCTTCTCCTAGTGAGTGAGAGCTGAGCTTGCTCAGGGTCAGACCCCCTGGGCTGTGTCCAACACGCCACTTCATCTTTCCCCAGTGCATGGGAACGGCGTGTCCGTACAGCAGTGGTGGCTCTCCCATTGTCCCTGTTCCACAGGTGGTGCTGTGCAGCAAGGCACGATGTGCAGCTTGCACCTCCTGGTTTACATCTGTTACAGTCACCTTGACATCCGCTTGGGCAGTTATGTTCCTGTCTTCATTTTCTGAGTGCAAAGCCTGTAATGTGGGATGGGAATAAGGTGGTGCTCCTCTGTCTATAAAGCAGCATTCTGGATGGGTTTTTGCATGACGACTCCTGATGGAGAACTGTGCCCTTGAGCAATTCATGTAGTCTGAATCAGGGAATACTTGAACATAACTCTGAGATGTTTTCATTAGGCAGTACATTTCTGAATGATAGAAGTGGTAAGCATACATGAATAAGTGTTCTTTTGTCCACTGACTAAAATTTGTCCCTCTCCAAAAGTTTCCGTCCTTCAGATAATTATGGAAAAATGGAGGATGTGGCAGTACATATGCAATCATAGTAACAATTCAGGTTCTGGTTTTGACTTGGTGAAAACTATAAAGGGTTACAAATTATTTTAAAAAGCACTTGACAAAAATAGCACATGAGTACCAACAGGACATTAGACTGCTTTCTTTTTGCAGACAATACAATAACATGTTATGTATTTTCTCTGAAGGAAGTAGAAATTCGAAACAAAGACCTGGAAGGACAGCTGTCTGATCTAGAGCAACGTCTGGAGAAAAGTCAGAATGAGCAAGAAGCTTTTCGCAATAACTTGAAGACACTTTTAGAAATCCTTGATGGAAAAATATTTGAACTAACAGAATTACGAGATAACTTGGCCAAGCTAATAGAATGCAGTTAAAGAAAATGGGATTTCAGTGCCAATCAGCTTAAAGATGCAGCACTGTCTCTCTTCATAGGACTGTGTTGGGCTCTGCATCAAAGTTGCACAAAATTAGAAAATACTCCTCTGAGAGTGATCGTTTTAAATTTGACTTGTAATTCAATATAAAATTTAGAACTCAGCTTGTAGCCAGTTGAAGAAAAACAAACAAAAACCTTGAATTACAAATTACCTCCTTTTACATTATTGGCCACAGATAACTTGAAAGATAGTAACAATAATTGACTGCAATCCTTTTCTAATTATCACTGATGGAAGAATTAGCAGTGTCCCAGGATACACCCCATTTTGTGACAGATACAATATAGGTTATTGGCCGTTTTATTTAAGATATTTAAATGCTGTGTTTTGTGCAAGAACTTACTGATGACAGCCCTGTATTTTGTTGTTCTTAGTAATTTCTCAGGATATGTTGCACTGGGGAGAATCAGTGCCAGAACAAATTTATTCTTGCCAGGAATGAGAGAGAGTTGCATCTTTAATTGAAACAAATCTATAACTGCTTGTATAAACTTCTTCCTTTTTGTTTTTTTGGGGTTGGTTGGCTGGTTGGTCTTTTGATTTTTTATAGGTATACATATATACTGGAAGATACCATATTTCTTTATGGAGCTTACTTCGGTGTTCTACAATATTGTCCAATATAAGGTTTAGTTTTTCATATTAATTCCATGCAATTACAGTGAGATAGTATCTTCCACTTAACTAAGTTTTGAAGCCAACCAATGATAGAAGGTGAGTTCCACCGGAAAAAAAAAAAGCCCAACCCCCCCCCAAGAATTTTAAATGTAAATTTAAAATTTTAGACTTGACCTGCACAGATAACAATGAGTGGCCAGTTGTTTGTTTTCTGGCCTTGATACTTATATTGAATGTTCAATTTGCTGTTAACCTGTTCTGCAGGAGACTTTTTCAGAATGTGACATTGAATAGAGATTCTGTGAATAATGGCTTATGGTGAGCATTGTTGTGTTACAGATTCATTAAGGGCACAGAGGTACCACAAGGCATTGTTTGTGGCACTGAACGTGTCTAGCCAAAAAGGCTGTTTCTTGAAGTTTTGTTGTCATAGCAAATTGAACTGAAGACATGTTTACTCTTTTATGGGTCTTCATATCACATCTTTATCCAAACTACACCAGGCAATATTCTGAACTGTTAACTAAGTGTTTAAAAACAGGACATTGAATTGAATTATCCTCAGTGAGCCGGTTTTAAAGTTGTTTTGATGTAATTTTAACAGACTTTTGGCAAACACACGTTTCTTTATATAATAGATTTATTTTAAAAAACCCAACTCTTTGAAAGGTAAGCCAATTGTAATGTGTCTTGCATCACAGTGCATTCTTGCCATAAATTGCTTGTAATGCTGAAGAGGGCTTTTTTAAAATGTATGAATGAGTGTCAGACCTCAGAGTTGAAAGATGCACGGACCTTTGTTTGCTCCCCAAATTAATTTGAATGTTAAACATGAGATCTAGCTGCTTATTAAATTTGTAGAACACAATTTTCTTCACTTAGAGACTGATATTCAAAACTAGAAAAGATAAGTTTGTTTTCATGTATGTACTGTGTGTATATACCATATAATACACACGGGTTGTTATTTATATTGGAAAGACATGCTTTATTTCTATAATACCTTTTTCTTTTCCCTTAACTGGCGATTCATCAGGTCTCCCCTGACTAGTCAGGGAAGTGGCTTAGGTTAAATGCTAAAACTGTCATGTATTATATGGTATGTAATATACACAATGTTTACGCTTTCTCCATATTTTTTAGGGTATTTTCTCACATTTATTAAAGGGGTGGGGGGAGCTTGTTTCATTGTGCTACTGGTTGAAAAATTTGTGGTGAGCTACATGTTAATCATTCAGGGGATTTTAGACAGTGGTGTGTATATCTTCATCAGGTCCATATGAGCAGATACAGCCAGTTTTTAATTTTCCTGGGGATATTTGGGCCTGATTCTCCTGTCACTTGTGCTGCTGTAAACCAGATGTGTCCTTGATGTGATGTCACCAACATTCTGTTGGCCTTACATCCGTGGAAGTGCAAGGAGAATTTGGCCTGTTGATGCTCAGTGGACATAATAAGGATGAAGAAAGAATAAAAAAAACTTAATGATGGAATAAATGTAATATTATTTTTAATGATATTATTATTGACATTTTTAAAGATATGATGTCATATGTGTGGGGAAAATAGTGGACAGAAATATTTCCACTTAAATTTTGTGAATATGTGTGGTACATGAGCATTTCTATGTATAAGTACACACACATATGTATATACAGAACATGGAAAAATTTAGATGTGCACATTTTTAATATTTTCCTATTGAAATTAAATTTAAAATTGGAAATTGATATTTGAGAATTTCTTTTTCTCATAGAATAGATAAGCTNGGTATAGCTTCATCAGGTCCATATGAGCAGATAGAGCCAGTTTTGAATTGTCCTGGCGATATTTGGGCCTGATTCTCCTGTCACTTGTGCTGCTGTAAACCAGATGTGTCCTTGATGTGATGTCACCAACATTCTGTTGGCCTTACATCCGTGGAAGTGCAAGGAGAATTTGGCCTGTTGATGCTCAGTGGACATAATAAGGATGAAGAAAGAATAAAAAAAAACTTAATGATGGAATAAATGTAATATTATTTTTAATGATATTATTATTGACATTTTTAAAGATATGATGTCATATGTGTGGGGAAAATAGTGGACAGAAATATTTCCACTTAAATTTTGTGAATATGTGTGGTACATGAGCATTTCTATGTATAAGTACACACACATATGTATATACAGAACATGGAAAAATTTAGATGTGCACATTTTTAATATTTTCCTATTGAAATTAAATTTAAAATTGGAAATTGATATTTGAGAATTTCTTTTTCTCATAGAATAGATAAGCTTCATTTCTTTTTTTTTAAATAATACAATTACTGAGGGCTGCACCTTTGAATTCCCAAATAGTTGCCAAACATAAATATGGGATGAGGTGGACATACGTGCACATATAAATAAAATCCTATGTCTAAGATTATTTTTAATGCTTATGTACAGTAGGCAAGTGTTTAGAAATTGTGATCTAAAGTTCATATTTAGGTGGCTATACCTACAGTAGCCTCTTCACTTCTGTTTTAAAGTAAAGGTTTTCCCATGTGAAATGTTACTGTCCCAGAGACAAGTACTGTACATTGTATCTGTCTTTAATGAAACTATGGGAATATGCAGTATAAATGTTCAGTACTATAGCCTGAAAACATGACCATGAACTTGCACTGGAGGGGAGAACAGTCACTTTGTGTATGATTTGTTACATGGCAACTATAATCTTGGGAAAAAAAAAGGAAAAAAAAAAGCCAACAAAAGAATTACCATAAGCCTCACAGAAATACAGAAAAAAAAAAAAAAAAAAGAAAAAAAAAAGAGAGAAAAAATAAATCAAACCCACAAAAGAAATTTAAATTTTGAAATACACTTGCTATTCTCTGGAGAATGTATTACTTTTTTTTTTTTTTTTTTCCCTTAAATCTTTTTCAAGTATGTGCAAGTGATAGCAGCAGCTACCTTAATCTTTCAGGTGCTACTGGATTTTGCATTAGTGTGTTATGTTGTGAAATCCTGACTTTGACATAAAAGATTTTTGTAAGTATATCCCCGTCTGGATAGCTAGTTTTGGTGATGTTCATAATCCGTATGCCTCAATGATCCAGAAATGGCACTTTTCTATGTAGACAAAGTAAAACATGTGAATTAAACTGTCCATTATAGACTGGAAATTCCTTTTCCTGGCCAATATATCCAGGAAAGAGGAGAACAAAATGAACTGATAATGCATAAATATGGTTGTAAGGTCTCTAAGAAAATAACTTTCAGGTAATAAACAAACAAGTAAATAAATAAATAAAGGGCTAAACCAGTTGCTACACAAATAAGTATCATTTAACGCTATCGGTGGCATTCCCAGGATAATTCCTTTAAAGAAAAACTTAGAATTAACAATGCATCAATTAAAGATTAATATTTTGGGATATGTCTTTCTAGTTGTCAGTTGTGAAAGGCTTCTGATTTCTGCTCATTTTTCTACCAGTTGGGGATTAACTTCAGGTTTGCCTTCAATAAGAGGCTAAACCTCATTTCATTCTATCACCTTATATATTCTGTACTGAAGTGGCTGCTGAACAGCATTCTGTGAACACTGCATTCAAAAGTCAAAATCAAAGCCATTTTTCGGAACACTGCATGGAGAGAGGAATGGAAAACTGTTGCATTAAAATTAAGGAATTACCTTAATTCTCTGCAGAGCTGCAGATATGAGTAAAAGCACTTAACTTGGTTAATTGCAAAAATCTTAAGGCCAAAGATAGATCTAATTAGAGATTAGATCTGGATGTCAGAAGATAATTTAAAAACACCATCAAGAAACTCCATCCCAATGTGCATAGTTCAGTCTCAGTAACTGAGCATGCTGGTTTAAGTGCACATCTATACATTGGGGTTTCTTTTTCAGAAATGGACGTGACTCTGCTAAGCAATGTTCAAATTGTCTTGTTTACATTTTCTTAGTAATGCTGCATTTGTGCACTACCTCTGAACAGTGCTAAGCAGAGACCATATCACAGAATAACATATTATTTGAAATCTCTGGTTTTGCTTAGCAGCCTTAGTTCCTCATTTTACTCCACTTACTTCAGACAAGATGGATGAATTTTCCCCGTTTTGTTAAACATTTTGGAACAATGAGCGGAGTTTTGTGTTAGATCCAAGAGTCAGTTCAGCTCATGTCCACTCTTCTGGCCATGCCTAGCCAGAAAGCAGGTGTGAGTCTAAATGTCATAGTACCTGTAGACACTACAGACAAAAGTGGGTTTTCACACCATAAGGGGTCTCGTAGCTTGCCCGCTACAACCTCTCAGGGACCTGTAGTGGTTAGTTCTGCTTCTGCACTACTGGCAGCTCATCATAGGACCAAAGAAACACAATATACCTACTTTCCCCCTCATTGTTGCGTCTTGCATAAGCAGAGCTCAGATGCAACAGTATATCTGGCAATTCTTAGTATTTTCAGATAAAGGCATTGGAAGGAAAGTAATTATCAAAGGTGTTTTAAATTCAGGGTGGGTGGGTGAAACACAGAGTTCAAAAAGATTCCCTAGTGTGGAACCCTTGTGTAGCTATAAAATAGGCAAGAATGATTTGCATAGGGAATGACAAACCATCTGAAAGGATCTCACTTTCCTTGGGTGCTCACATCATGCTGATATTGAGTATACCTGGCTTGGCCCAAAACTCCACTCTTGATTGCTAGAGGCTTCCCAAGGTCAGCACTGAGGGTGTGTTTCATGAACACAGCTGAAGTCCTGAGAGTCTGCAAACCCCATGTCCTTTCAGTCTTTTACCTTCACAGCTCTAGAGGTTTAATATCATTATTAGCCATCCATGCTCTGTTTTCTGCTGCCATCAGTTGCTATCACCTGTGATGTTTGCGTAATGGAATTCTGAGTTGGGTTTGGGGTTTTTTTCATTCTTTTAACTTGGAAGTAGTTTCCAACCTTTGGAATCCCTGCTTTGGGGATTCTCATCTGCTCTCATCCAAGCCTAATCTCACTGCATGGATCCAGCAGTGTGTCAACTGCTTTTGCTATCATTAGATTGAGAATAGCAACATAGACATTTTCTTGGAAGAGAACTTGCATTTCTGTGACTGTGGTAATTCTTGAAGGAGAAGGATTTTTTCCCAGTAGATCAAGAAGGAGGGCAGAACTAAGGACCTTCACAAACAATACCATGCATCCAGGTGCTAAGGGAGAGGAAGAGCTACACTGAAAAGGTATGTGTAAATATGATCTGTGTGTATGGATGTCCTCCTGTTGAATTAAATATGGTCATGCAGATACTTGCAGAGAGGGAACAAGACCTTTGAAATTCTCTGAGTCTAGCTTTTATTTTGTTAAATGATCAGTGGAATTGTCTCTAAACGAAACAAAAGAAATGTGAAGCAAAGTGACCTTGTACTTGCCTGTAGGAGAAAGATCATAGCCCTTACATATGGATGGAAATTTAAACATTAAATCTACTTCCTCCACATCTGAATATATGGTTATTTTTATAATTCCAGCTGTTTTGTTTCTCAGGAATCCACAGCAATGGGAACGAGAAATCTTATCAGTGTAAGGTACAGCTCTCTAAGACTTTCACTTAGTGAGAGGAGCCTGGGTAGAAGTATGTAGCTGAGTGCCTCAAGTAGTATTTCATGTGAGCATCCTGCATCTAGTGCCTGCTGCACAGCCTCACTGCTATACCCCGCCAGCTGCACTTGCTGTCTGTCCCAGAAGCAACCCAGGAGGGCTTGTTCTCCTTTGTTCAGAAGCTGCTGCTTCAAAACTGTAGCTATGTCATTACCAGCCTGGAGCCCTTTTGCTCCAGAGCATTTTGCACATTCAGAGTTTTGCTTGCAGGGGGAGGAAAGGGGAAATTTCATTCTGTGTATCCTAAAGAAGCAGAGTAATGTGTTGATTTGATATAAGCTGCTTTTCCCCACCTCTTTGAAAAGAAATTATGAAAGCTTTATTTGAGGTGGTTATTGTTACCATTTGAACCTACCAGTCAAAACTTTCATTATCCTCTATTTCTCGCATTTCTCCTTTTGTTCTGTGTTCTTTTCTCTTGCATAACATGGAACAACCAGACATGTTTACAGTCAATATAAGTCCTAAACTGCTTATGGAATGAGAAATATAAATATTCAGTGTCAAGCTCACCCATTAGGGACATCCGTAACCTGAAAAACCTCAAAACTCACCCATACAAAAGATAGCTGTGGGTATAAGGTGCTGACTGTTGTGCATGAACACCTCAGCCTCAGTGAGGAAGCATCGGGGATCTTCTAAACAAGCATTACTGAGACATGCTACTATGAAGTACCTTGAATCTGAAGACATGAGTTTTCATGCTCTTCGCCAATGATGATGACTGTATTGCACAAAAGGAAAATACCTATAAGGCACATATAACTCCTCAAGTCAAAATGCAAAAATGTGTTAGGATTGGCAGCAAAACTTCCCATCAAGCTAGAGGATTTCTGTCATCAGCTAGGATAGGTGACAGGTCTTTTACAAATGAACTATAGCTCCGTTGGAATTCACCATGAGAGAACAAGTACAAAGATGAGAGCAGTTCTCTGTACCTGAGTCAGGCTGGGAAATCCAGCTATGGCAATTAGTCTGGGCTAGCAGGTTGGACAGGTGGCAAATAGTGCTGTCATTTCAGAGGGGTTTAAAGGAATTTTGACACTTGAGCCAAAATGCAGTGCTGAAGCTGTGACAAGGAGATAGGTATCTAAAATCCAGAAGGGAATAAGGCCTCACAGAGCACTCCATTGGTTAGCTCTGTGACTGAGCAAGCAACTGCACTGGAACTGCTGGTTTGTCCAAACACAGAATCACCTCTCTAAACCTGGCAGTGAGGGTGGGTGGTTCACTTACAGGATAAGAACAAACAAATTCACCAGCCTCTGAGGCTGGTTTTACAGCTCAGCAATATGGAATTGCTACTAGGTGGAATTTGCCGTAACATTTCAAGTCTCTCTTTTGAGGGCCTGCACCAGAAGAGAGGGCTTCTGTTAGAGGCAGTTGTAAGCTGACCTCCATACCCCACAAGCACAGTGATGGGTCTTACACGGCATAAATGCTGGCATGCAGCTACTTGGCAAACAGTTAGCTGGTGACAGTGGCATGTCAAGGGATCAGGCCTTCATCAGCGGGAAGGTCTTGACAGATTTGAGTGAAGAAATTCTAATTTATGTATTTCAGGGTAATTTTTGGTTTTTTTATTTTACTAAAACTTCACAGCTTGGTATTGCAATGACAGGTTGATCAGTTAACAGAAGACATTGTAGTGTCCTCTTGGGGAACAGCTAGGCTCCTTCCACTGGGAGAGACCAGAAGCTAAATTTTGCATTCAGTCACTTAGCCAAGCTGGTACTACTGACAGTACCAAGCGCTTCCTTATTCAGAAGCATCCCTGCGACCTTGAGCATCCACCAAGGACTGCAGCAAATTCTTTCATCTGGGCCTCAAAAGGCAGGGATTTTGTAGTTATCTCAGGCAGCTAATGGCTGGGAGCAGAACCCAGGTTTGCTGGCAGTGCAGTCTCAACAAATGCTGTCGTGGGACACAAAGTTTCTGTTCAAAGTTTCGTACTGCAAATAGAGATTAAAATTGAATACTTGAAGGGTTGGGTTTTCTGCAAAATGGGACATAGCACTAACTTGGAAATGTAACAAATTGTTCTTGAGTATTTAAATACAATATG
>VZTT01023952.1:13896-86427 GCA_013400855.1 Buphagus erythrorhynchus
AAAAAAAAAAAAAAAAAAAAATGTAGCAAGTAAATCAGGAGAGCTGGGATTGAAATTGAATATCAACTCCTCAGCCTTTGAATTCCAAACAGGAAAACCAACACAGCATAAGTTTTATTAAAAGGAGTGCTTAACAAGTCAAATTTCAAAATACATTCTTCTCTTCACTAAAAATATTGTTGTCATATAAACTCTGAAACAATCTCAGACACTTTACCTCACATGTACCTCCAGACAGTACTTTGATCCTCACAATAAAGACAGATACTCCAAACAAATAACCAAACAGAGTTGAAGTCTGGTTCAGCAAAGAGCACAAACTTTGCCACATTAGAGGATGTGGTTACTGGTAGTATGTACAGCTACATCTTGTTTTGTTCTGCTAAAATCCACCACTTTGTACTACAGTAGCCTCTTTGCCTACTCATTGTGTAGGGGCCTTGTTCTGAGCCATCTCCAGAGCTAAGTGTTTTAACATTTTCAAAAGATTCCATCATGCTTTGCTCACAGTGCCACAAGGAACCCAGGCTATGCCTATGTGTACTGCTTCCTGGCCAGATAGTGGCCAAAAACACCACATATCCTGCTTTAGCACTACACCTAGCTACAGGAGCTAAAATTTGCTTGGGATTAAANTCTCTGAAAATCCCCATGAGGAGAGGTTAAGAGCTTAAACATGTCTTTCAAGCCCCAGAACACATGAAAGTACATCAGAAAAATACTGTGATTAGAAGTTACAATGCAGTTTTTTACTTAACAGATAAATTGGGAACTGTACTATACAGTTTTGAGATGACGTCCAGTGAGCTGATTCCCCTGTCTCTGCAAGCTCATGAAAGGCAAATGTTGAAGTCTTCTAGAAAGCCACCTTTGTGCTCATAAACAAAGTATTATTAGTTAAGTCTGCCACCCAGAATCTTTCCAGCGTCCAAAATGGTGCTCATCTTTAATACCCTATTTTGAGGCCAGCCACCTTAGAAGAGAGCTGGAGACCACCAATAGCTTTTGGATGGATGGAGCATCATCTCACTTGGGTACATTGCAGTCGCCATCACTAGACATTCTTCTTAGCCAGTACTAAATCTCATTTGTGACTAAATGCCTATCACAGTAGGGCTCCAATAGTGGTGACTTTGTCTTGCAAAAGGACCTGTAACAACTGCCAAAGCCTTTTTAATAGGTTTTTTTTGCATCATTCAAAAGCTGCTGATGAGCAATTAAGGAGTAAAGTGACAGACCAACTTTGTTTTTCTAAAATACCTCATGATTTGTATAATATGGGCTCAAAATTTCTAGATCTTGAACTCAGCCAATGCAATATATTTACAGCAAGGAGCTAGAACAGCTTGAGCAAGCCATCAGGTGAGACTAACGTGTTTTGTTCTTCTGGACAATACTAGCTAGTTTCTAGCCTCTGGCACACTCTCAAGGAACCACTCAAGGAATTTACCTGGACTCACACTTCAGCTGCTCATTCCTGAGTCTCACTTTCCTTTAACTATCTTGCTTCTTGAAAACACTTGGAAGTTAGCCTTCTCCCTTCTTCACCTTCCCTACTATCAAATACACACATTCATCACATGACAACTAAAATTCATACACACGAAGCCACTTAACATGTAAAGAGTCATATCTAACTCAGGAGCAGACATCTTCCAGAATGAGAATTTCATCTGGTCAAAATAATTTATGTTAGGCAATATTTTAAAGCTAAGATACACATTCCTTAATTTTTTTTTTTTTTTTTTTAAACAAATGCCCGGGGCTCACAAGTTGGGATTTCTCTCACCTGACTTTCTATGTCTACCATAGAATCATGCCCCATTCCTGGGAGTATTCAAGCCTAGGTTGGTTGGCACTTTGAGCAACCCAGTCTAGTGGATGGTGTCACTGCCCACAGCAAGGGGGTTAGAACTGGAGAGTCTCCAAGGTCCCTTCCAATCCATTCAACAATTCTGTGAGCAACCATCCATCTACAGTAAACAACATGAGACTAGTAAGGAAGCATCAAGCACAACAGCACAGAGGTCTGTCTCCCAGAAGATGAATCTTACCAATGGTATCGCTCATATAACTACATGGAAGATCTACATCCTGTTACACGAGTAGCTGAAGTTCACTGCTGCTATTTTTGATCCTGAAGGCAACATACAGCATCATCATAGTCCAGGAAATCTGGAGATAGTGCTTTCCTTCAGACCTTAATAAAGTTAACCAGTGTACCATGATAAAGGTTGGGTCAGGACATGGAACTAAGAACAGACTGTCTTAAAGGCTGGCTGGTTGTGTTGCTCATAATGCTTGACCAAAAGATACATATTACAGATCACAACTAATGTAATTTAATTTTTCCATCTGTTACACTGTATTTTAAGACTAATTATTTTACTACCACATAAAAAGTTCTGAAGATGGGCACTACCAGCTGGTTAACTTGACCACCTAAAAAACGCTAATTTCGGTGAAAAAAAAAAAAAACAACCAAAAAAACCAAAAAAGCCCCACAAAACAACAAAAAAAAAACAAAACAAACAAAAAAAACCCAAACAAACAAAAAAAAACAAGAAAAAAAACCAAAAACAAACAAAAAAAACCCAACAACAAAAAACACCCACAACCCTAACTTTTCTCAAGCAAACATTCAACTCGGACAGATTTTAATTAATTTACTCAATATAGTGTAGTAGTCTGTTCTGTAGGAAATTATTTTCTACTTCCAGACATCAAGAAAAGGAACTAATACAATATGAGCATCCTTTCTGCTCCAGTTCTTAAACATAGTTCGGCTTTTTATCACTAGTACATCTTAGACAAAGAGTTGACTATTTTGCATTCTTTTCACATTACTCCACCTTTGAAATAAAAGATAGGATTGGAAAAGCAGAAGAAAACTTCAAGCAGTTAAACACCACAACTTATGATAAAATGGTAGATGTAAAGGACAGCAGTGTTCTCACTGACACTGTCCTTAGCATGTACTCTGCCCCAGAGTTTTAAGCAGCAGTGAAGTACATAAAAGCAACACAGCATCATTACCCTACAGGGCATGGCTGAGGAACTAATTCCAAGGAATCCAAAATAAAGTCCTTCAGTAGATCTCCTTCTAATTTGGCCCACGCCTACAAAACACCTGCATATAAACCAAATACCCGCAGCAGCCCATTTCCACTCTAAGGACAAAATGATAGCCATAAGCAATCACACACCTTCCACAAACATTGAGTCTGACCTTACAGTCAGGCTTACAGAACTGCTGCCATCAAAAGGAATCCAGAAGCACTCCTGTGCATTTTTAAAGTACCAGTTGTGTGCTAGTCTACGTTTGATACAGAATAGCCAGTTCAAAGGAACTTTGATTTCGAAGCATAATACTCTGTAAAACAAACAAAGTTATTTTTAACTGGCTACTTTTTTTTACAAATATACAAAGTCTGAAGACCTTGTAGATATCAGCCTGGACATAAACATGTAAATGAGGAAGACTCCTATAATCTTTGCTCCTCCAGATTCTCACAGGCTTTTCTATCTCCACCTACAGATTTTCTCAAATGGGAGATATTTCAGGAACACCAGAAATGATAACCAAGTCTCCAGACATGAAACTGCATGAACACGCACAGAGAATCAGGTGGAAGGAAGGGAATAAGATCAAAGTCAGGCACTCCCTTTCCCTCCCTGGGAAAAAAAGATAAGAGAGGAAGCTCCATGCTGCTACTGTCTCATGTTTCACTGTTTTCCACTTTAAAAGATTTCAGTTGTCAAAGTAGTTTTCAGCACAAACTACATCCAATGCAACCCAAAAGAGTTGACTTCCACAAGATTTCTTGTAGATGAAAGCTGGTACTCCCAGTGTACCATCCAGGATCACTGGGGTTTGGGGAAGTGAGGTGGTGTATCTTCAGGAGGATCATTTTGTTCTGTTGTTTGTTTGTGGTTTGCTTTTTTTACTCTGTGGCACACCAAAGAGCAATGAAATGGCACATCAACAAAGCAGACCCAGGGAATGACTGGTAGCTTGACAATGTTTCACATCAGTGTGAGACTTGTTGCTAGCAGGTAATTTTCTTTAATAAAATATCCACTTTAAAGTGAATAGTTTTACATAAACAAAACAATCCAACAAAACCAAAAACCAAACATGAGAAAAAGCCAAAACAAAACAAAAAAAGATAAATCTGCCATGATTAGTCTGTCAGTATCTAACAAAGGAGCTACGCAAAAGATGGCTGTGTATCACATCTGTGTTTGAATTCCTCATGTGTGTTCTTACACAGAGCAGAAACAATGACATGGATTGGGAAGCACCAGTGCTAAGGAAGTATGGGTTTCCTGTAATTCACGTCTTGATTCTCAGGTGCCCAAATAAAGCCTTTTCCTTTTCAAGAATACAATACAAGCTATAACTACTTACCTATGTGGATTCACTGCCAACTAAAAAAGGATGAAGTTCTTCCCTTTAGTGAAGATACTCAGAGGGTGTGTAAGTTCTGTGCAAATAAGCAGCTTATTTCTACAGTTGTGTTATGATATCATTATCTCTCTGGCCAATTTCAAGCTTGGGTGATAAGAGCATGGCAGAAGACACACACACAAATTTTTCTGCCAAACATTTCTAACGTCATTTGGCTTAATAATGGAAATAAATAAACGTAATGCCTTTTAAAATGCAGCCAACCCTGATCTAGTTACAATCCAAACTCATATAGGACAGAGAGGCAGCTTTCTGGATTTGTATTTGAATGAGTTCAGCAAGCTGCCCTGAGCTTGGAAAACGTGTTTATGCCCATTAAAAAAAAAAAAAAAAAAAGTGCTCCTGCTCAGTTTTTAAGTTCCTTGTAGCACCAATTCAGAAGACTTTCTGCAATGGAAGAGAACCTGTTTAAAACTGGTAGTGGTAAATCAGTGTTCAAGTAGCTCCAAACCCTCTTTTCCCTCCTCTCAAATCAAAAGCCTGAGCTGTAGAGGACTCCCCCCATCCATAGTCATGGCTGCATGCAATCACTCTCTGTCCAACCTATATGACCAGATTCCTTTAAAACTCATTTCAGGCATTCTAAAACACGCTAGCATACCACATTAGCCACAAGCTGCAAGGGATGCACATTTCTTTAATATTTTCTCATATCAATGAACAAGGAAACAAAACAAATAAAGAGTAAGCATAATCAAAATGACAGGTGGATTCTGAAAATCACTTCAGGCTACAGCTAATAATAGAATACTCAGTTTCAAATTATAAGTTTGGATGAGTCGACTGACACTCTCAAATTCTAAAGAAACACCAGATCTTTTCTGAGAGCTGGTCAGGCTGAGCGAGCATGCAAAAATACAGGAGAATGACAATTTTTCTCATGCAGTAATTGGTCTGAATCCAAGCTCCTGGATAGACTTTTTGCTCCAACTAAGCAGAGCTGGGCTGCACACATATGCAACCTCCACAGGCAAGCTTTGCTTCAGCAAACCAAATCAAAGCATTTGAAACCCAGCTCAGAGAAGGCAGTGGCTGGCACAGGGACCTACCAGTCAGCACAAAGTGGTATCATCAGATCCTTCCCACTGACCTTCATTTGGTGCCAGTCTTCTTAACCATTCAAATGGCTGATGCAAGGCGAGTTTAAAGTTCACCTCACCACTTTCAGAATGCCTCCACAACAAGCACATCTAAACATGAGAAATTCCTCCAGTGCAGCAAACACTTTCTATCCCTGCATGCCCCTGTTTACTGAATTTCACTGTCAAAGCAACAGCTTAGGAAATGTCTGATTCCTCTGGTGGAGGGCTTAGAAAGCTTGGGCCATTTATGACGTCTCTAACTGCTGGTTCAAAGGCAACATACAGGATTGGAGGAGTTTTCTGAAGATAAAGAAGAAAAAAAAGGTTGAGATGTTTTGAAAGAAGCTACATTTGGACACTGTTTGAGGATCCCACTTTCTCATTACTACCCAAAGCTGCCAAATACCTACTTTTAATCCTTCTCAAATTCTTCCAAACCCAGATGGTTTGGGAGACAGAAGATGAAGCAACCCCCTCAAACACATCTTCACAGCTTGTAGAAGATATGTGTAAAAGACACTGTACCCATATTCCTCCCACAGGCAGGTAGCTTAGATAAAGCACAAATGGTTCAGTTCTGCACATACGGTGCCAAGCACGAAGTCAGGACACTAATAAATCCTACATTCATAATAAACAGTGCTGCCTTCCATAATGAGAGTTCACAGGATAAAATCCACTGAATATGGAATGGGTGTAGCAGTCTTTGCCTGGTCATTTCAGCACAGCAAACTACAGGCAACCAGGTAGCATTTTGTGACCAGAAAAGAGGCTAACACAAGCTTTCCAGCTGGCCTGTGGAATACAGAGTTAAAAGAAGACAGCAGAAACCATTGCCAATCACTGAAATCAAACATACCCAATATACCTTTGTTTAAAATCCCCATTACCTTCAGCTGCAAGGAAGAAATAGCTGTGTCAAGAGTAGTTCTATATTTATCCCACTTTTAAAATGCTGAAGATGCTTCATATAATGCCTTTGGCATCTACCACTGAATAAAGACAAGCCAAGTCATAAGATACTTTGTGAAACAAAAATATTCAAAACCAAAGTACACAAATTTATACCACCATTTTCCAAAGGGATGAAACAATTATGTAGTTAATTAGAAAAATAAGGACACCAGTTTCACCTTGTTTCTATACAGACCAGAACTCGTTTCCTACTGTGGTTTCTGCTGTAGATCTGGGTAACTACTTATGAAAATATACTAAGGAATGCAGGTTAATTTTCAAGTTTCCTCATGCTGTTGTTCTTAACAAACAAACAGAAAGTACACACAAAGAAAAAGTAACTACTTTTTATAACTGAAAATCCACGTATGCACTCAAATAGGGAATATTCATATGAAGCCCTGAAACACTTCAGATAGAGCCAAGGGAGAAATAATAGCTGGTTGAGCTTCCAATCTACAAGATTCCAAATATACAGAGAAACAAGCTGCAGTTAAAAAGTCTCTCAGTAAGACCAGCTTGGTGGCTTATGTTATCTATACATTCAATCTGGCTTAGGTGAGAAGAGCACTGGGCCAAAGTTTTACATCAAAGCATCTTCACATTGCCCTCGAAGCCAAGGCAATGGTACCTGTCTCATTTAACTTTTTTATTAACAGGAAACTATTCTGGCCTTCTTGCAGCATTTTGTTTTATATCAAGTCAGCTTTGGCCTTCACTCATGCATTGCTCCAAATGAGATCCCACTCACTCACATAAGTAGTCAGTCCACACGGCATTCAGCGCTCTGCTCCCAGCTACCCTGGCCTATTTGGAGCTACAGGCAAAACCCTCACTGCTGCTTTCTTGTGGGCTAGTTCTCTTCCACCTTTTGATGATTATAGCCCTTTGATTTCAGCCCTAAAGCAAATTCAGTTATTTGATGCTTTCCCACAATATCTCTTTCCCTTCCCCCGCAAAACATGCTCCAAGAACAGACAAGTTCCCACAATTCCCTGGGAAATAAAAAGCAGCTCAGTTTAATGCAGAAAAAACTCCATGGGAATAAGACACCAGCAGTCCTAGCAACAGACATATGGGACTGAAGTGCCCAAGTACACAGTGATCCATGCTGCTTACGAGCACACTGTGGATCCCAGGTCAGTGCACCTGCTCTGCGTCTGCCTGTGTTTTACATGCAAGGCTGTCTTGCACACAAAAGAAACCTGACAGCTGAACACCAAATTCATTTGTACACTACAAGCCTGCTACCCTGCAGAAATTTGCAATTCACAAGGAAGTTTGTTTCTGAAGAGAGTGACTTAGGAAACAGGAATCACAAACAGTAAATGGAGGTGGTCCTACAATTAAACACAGCTTAAACAGATGAATCATTCCAACAACCTTCCAGTAGGTTCTTACCATCAAGTATGTGTGTCATAAAGTGATTGTTTCCATCTCTGACATGGAGGAAATACTTAGCTAGCCCTTAGTGCTGAAGCTTTGTTCATTAGCCTTTGAACACTTCAGACTGTGCTTCAGAATTAAAGCAATGTAAATGTTTATCTGGGAAAGAGGAAGAATAAAATTCTCTAAGAGTCAAATGAAAACTAACCTCAGTTTTAAAGATCCGTCTTCCAGTTGCTTGACTGTCCTCAATCACACAGCCTCAACATGACATTAAGACTTCTTCCTTTTTAATTGCATGCAATTTTTCTTGAGATGTGTTTAATCCTGGCAGTTAAATGGATGATTAGGATTGGAAATGTTCAACTCTTTGGATATGGATAGGATGAAGCAGAGGAAGTTTTTGTTTTCAAAGCTGCCATTAGCCTGCTGATAGTTTTCTTTAAGGCACCATTAACACAGCAGCAGCCAAGATAACTTACACTTCTGCAAAGAAACTATTACCCAGCAAATTTCATCCTTTTTTCCTTACCTACAGGAATCTTTGCAGAAATCTTTTGCAGGTCAGGTAGTACTCTAAACCAGAAAAGTAATCAGCTCCTACACTTCCTTTAATCCTGTGTTACCTACCACTGCACTCACATGACAGTGATGGGAGGAGATTGAACGGCCAGCTACTGGAGGAACAGTGGATCAGATATAGTACACATGCCCTTACCTTCTTTTCTCCTTTTAACACCTCCAGCCAGCCCCCAGTCCCCAATAGGACTGCACGGCGTCCAAGCAGCATTGATGGACCCTGGGCTTAGCCTGCCCCTCTTCTCCCTCCCTGTCTGCTGCTCTGCCATTTACAGCTATTTCAGCCTCAGCAACAAAGACTCCATAGCAAGCAAAATCTTTCAGCATTTCAAATTGTTTTGATGTGAGGAAATTAAAACAAGAAACACGGTTTCAGAAGTTGACATTTAAATGGGTTTCATGGCTGAACAAAGGCTCTTAAAAAAAAAGTCTTTACATAAAAACTAAATTAATAGTGCAATACACACCTTCTTATCAGGGTCCATATGGCCACTTTGGTTATGATAACAAAGTTGGGACTGCACTGACCTCTTCGAACGCTCAGTCATGACTCACATATTAACATAACCCACAGCCCTGCGTTACAGCCTGCAATCCAGACCTGGAGCTCTCCCTTCAAGGACAAACTTCCCCTATTTGCCCCCAACAGCCTTAAGAAACACCCAGGCCCAAAGGCTCCTATAAAAATGTATCCTAAAACAGGCTCTGCCCACAGGCAAGCCAGACCAAGAAGCCAAACTGGAGAGCCTAGGCCTCAGGGCCGTCCCCACAGCCCCCATGTCAGCTCCTAGGGCCGTGAGCCCCTGCCCAGCCACGTCCCACAGCAGGGCCAGCTCCCCAGAGCCCTGCCCAGCCACAGGCCTTGCTGGGCCAGACCCACATCCCAGCCTGCCCAGGCTCAGCCCAGGGAGATGCTGCCCAGTGCCCCTGGCTGCAGGTGGGACAGGCCCTGGCTGCCATTCCCGGCCCCGGGCAATGCCCATGGCACAGGTGTGGCACGAGCGTGCTGGGTGACCTGCAGCAAGGCCCAGGGCACACGCTGCAGTGAGCCCCACGCAGCACTGCCAGACCACTGCATAAACCAACACTGAAGAGCACATCTTCCACCAAACACCATTCTGCAGTCATTTTTGGCAGAGGTATCCCCAGCAGAGCTCATGCAGGGAACACCTGCCCAGCACCAGGGAGCCAGCCAGGCAGGCTGCCACTGCTGTTGACTATTGGCAAGTCACAAGTAGAGTCCCCCAGGGCTCAGTACTGGGATCAGCCCTGTTTAATATCTTTACTGATGATCTGGATGAGGGGATTGAGTGCACCTTCAGTCAGTTTGCAGATGACATTAAGTTGGGAAGGAATGTTGATCTGCTGGAGGGTTGGAAGCCTCTATGGAGGGATCTGGGCAGGCAGGATTGTTGGGCTGAGGCTCAACAAGGCCAGGTACTGGGTCCTGCACTTGGGTCACGACAGCCCCATGTAGCACTACAGGCTTGTGGAAGAGTGGCTGGAAAGCTGCTCAACAAAAAAAAGGACCTGGGGGTGCTGCTCAACAGCAGCTGAACATGAGCCACCATGTGCTGAGGTGGCCAAGAAGGCCAATGGCATCCTGGCCTGTAGCAGAAATAGCATGGCCAGCAGGACCAGGGAAGCGATGGTTGCCTTGTACGGAGCTCTAGAGAGGCCACACTTCAAATCTCATGTTCAGTTTTGGGCCTCTCACTACAAGACAGCGAGATGCTGCAGCATGTCCAAAGAAGGGCAACAGAACTGGTGAAGGGTCTGGAGCACAAATATTACAAGGAGCAGCTGAGGGAACTGGGGTTGTTTAGCCTGCAGAAAAGGAGGCTCATGGACAGCTTATTGCTCCCTACGAGTATCTGAAAGGAAGTGTTGGTCTCTTTTCCTAAGTGACAACTGACTGGGCAAGAGCAAATAGCCTCAAGTCATGCTGGGGATGTTTAGATTGGATATTAGGAAAAATTTCTTCATGGAAAGGGTTGCCATTCATTGAAACAGGCTGCCCAAGGAACTGTTTGAGTCACTATACCTGGAGGTATTTAAAAGACATGTAGATGTCTCACTTAGGGACATGGTTTAGTGGCAGACTTAGCTAGGTTAATGTTAGGACTTAATGATCTTAAAGGTCTTTTCCAACCCAAACAACTCTACAATTCCACAACCATCCTCCTTTCCCAAGGGTGTCCGGGCTTTTCTTCCCTCACTGCCAGACAACCTCACCAGCAATACCACAGCTCTGCAGCTGCATTTGTATCAGAAGTCAGCTCCAGCATCACTGCTGCTCTACACTGAGCATTACAAGATTTGAGAGGGGAGAATTTGTATGTCAGAAGAGAGGACACAAGTCACACTCCTTTTCTTCTAGCTTCCACTCCATGTCTCATTTCCTGCAATATCTCCAGCACAATGTCAGAGTAATGCCAAATGAGAATATCTTTGCATATATTAATTCCTCTCCAGTAACACACAACCTCCACTTGCTATTACTCTTCCTCTTCTCCTTAGACTACAGCAAGCAAAGACTCCTCATCTACAGCAGCAGAGCTGAAAGCCAACTGCTCTTCACACAGCTACCCTGCAAGTCAGTCTTTGCTAAGGCACAGATGGCTTCCCTTCTTTTGCCTTGTCTATATATGTCAACGCATTTTGTCATCCAGGGCAAGGAACTCCCAGGCTAGGCTTTCATGCAACTTTCTTAATGCTGATTTGCTAACTGACCATTTGAAAATCAAAGCCAAAAACAAAATCCAAATAAACTTGTCTGACTCCTAAAAGTAACAATCATACGACATGAAAAACAAGCCAGTGTGGGAGGACAGAGTCAGACATACTCTAACTTCACTGCTTTTATGCTTAACACTGCAGCTGTGAAAATGAAAAGGGAAGAAATATGCTTTTTCAAGGCATAGCCAGTCAATCTGTTGCAGCACTTCCAAAATATATCTCTAATTCTCCTGTTCAGTGCTATGGAAATAATTGCATATATTGTTCAGGTTTTGCCTTTTTGTAAAAAAAAAAAAAAAAAAAATTAAAAAAAAATTAGAAGTCAAAAGGATAAGAAAATAGTGGTATTCTGTAATAAAACCAGATGCCATAATGTGACAGGGTGAACAGGTTACTTCAACAATAATGGAGGAAGACTGCAATTTTGTAACACTAACCATCTGTATCAGAGGTGGAGTACTAAAATTAAGTGTTTAGCTGAGTTTCATGAATGGAAAATCTCCTCTATTAAAAATTTGCTTCAGAACATGCCTTTAGAAGTACAGACAGCAGAACATCAATTCAAACCTATTATTTCATTTTTGCTGTAGCCAGCACCTCAGACCATTAGACCTGGTTCCTGTTCCATAAGAAAGTCCCTATGGCCATGAACAACTTATCTTATTAAACACCTATCATCCCAGAACTGTCTGAGGAAAAGCCATCTACAAAGACCATTTCATCTATTGGCAAAGGTCTTGGAGTGACAGGGTGACTGTACAAGTGTACCTGAAGACACTTGCCCAGATCTGATACACAAGTTACAAAAAACACTGGACAAATGCTTTAGAAGTATTTCAGTACATCATGTGTCTTCAGAGTTAAATGTACAGACAATCTCACTAATTGTAGAAATACCAGCAGTTGTTGACAGCAACCATATTACTTCTCCCTCTAATCCACCTCCAATGGACTCTCCAATACTGGCATTACTTTAAACATTATTCAGACAAGTCTTCCTAAAATACAAAATTCCAGTTCCTACTTGTCCCAAGAGCAACATCTAGAGCAAGAGAAGCAAACTTATAGCAAACTACTGTCAATCTCATTTGCCCCTAGAACCCCTGACTTCTCTCTTTCACTACCATGAATATATCTGTGAGTCTTTAGTAGAGAAAGACAGAGGGGACAAGTTCAACCAGGGACTTGAGGGCACAAAAAGCAAGCCAGAAGAAAAATTACTTATATTTATTAAACTGGCACAAGCAAGTCAGCAGAATTTGGCCAGAGAGACCTACACACCTGGATCTGAAGTATACACTAGTGAAAGAAACAACCTGGAAAAACATGGGGACAAGGCAGGCAACCTACTATATACATGCATACTGCCATCTCTATCCTAGCTCTACCTCTCCAGGTCCACACAACTTTCCACTTTCTTCTCCAATCTCTTCCCACCTGACCCTGATAACCCAGCACTTCCCATTGGTTCAGAGGCAGTGGATATCCTTCTACTGCCAATTGCAGAGACAGACAGAAGCAAGCTCTAGAGGAGAGAGGTGTATTTGCTCTCCACTAGTAAAAGGCATGGTGTTTATGACAGCTAGAACAGCTATGACTTGCTAGGACAAGGGTTTTTTTAAAAGTTACTGATGACTCCAACTTCTCAAGCACTTACATTTCAGAGCAGTTCTCAAGGCAGGAGATGTGTCCTTGTGGTATGCATCCTAAAAGGATAAATTACCCTAGAGCCACGGGCAGTGAACACTGGGATATAGCCAGCAGGTGGGGGTGTGGGCAAGACATATGGCAGACCAGCTCTCTGGAATTCATGCCATTGCTACTAAATGATGAAAAATGATCATCACACGAAATACAACGGCAAATGCCGCAAGATTCTGGATTTTGAGAACCCTGCACCTCATTGTGCCCATAACTTCGATAATTGAAGTCAATCCCCTGCTATAATGGCTGCAGCTCTCTCATCTTTAGCAAAACACAGAAAAAATTCATTGGTGAGATGAATGATTACAGGGAAAAGATTTTACGATACCAGAATACCTGTTTCTCCAAGAAGGAACTGCCAGTCATAGTAGAGCATGCCAGGCATTTTGTTTGTCCATAATGTTAATTTTTTTAAAAATTAAATCTCTGTTCATTATGCAAAGAACCTTGCACTCTGCAACTTCAGTGTCACTAGTAAGCATAAAGAAGAAACTGCTACCCAGCCACAGACTTCATTTAATCTTCTTCAGTACTAACACTGCTATTCTGCTGTTTTCATAACTGAACTGTCAGAACAACTTCAACTTATTCAGATATATCCAGAACATGCTGGTTAAGGAATTGTTGTCTAATTTGTGCATCTCTACAGAAGTTTAAAGGAATCACTAGAGTGTGAAATTGCTAAATGAAGAAGAGGCATTGATCACAGACTATACTGAGCAGAGGAAGAGAAACATTCAACACTTCCTAACCATACCCATAACATGGATTCAATCTCAACAAGGCATTTGTTGAAAATCAAGTGCTGTCTCCAAAAAAATGCCTTGTGTTCTCAATACAAAAATAGGATGTGCTAAGTCTACGCCTGGATGTCACTTCTGTTAAAGAAAACACTCCAAAGCAGATAGGAAGGACACATCATGTTTTTTGTCATCATCCACTTTCATATCAAGCAGAAATAGTTTGGTATTAGCAACTACATGTTGCACACCAAATCACTGTTACCTAGTTACTCTTGAAAGGCACAGAGTATAAGCCACCAGGCTTAAATGTTGCTACCTTGATGACTACATAAGGGGAATGAGGAATGACTTTCCATGTAGCAGTCACAGGACATAGCTACCTTCTGTGATTCACAAGAGCAGGTCACTCTCCATCTCCAAGCAACACAGGCACAGCTGACTGCTTCCCTGCAATTTGTATACAATTCTGCCAACACCAAGAATGCAATAACAGCTAGGACCATGCCACACTAGGTCAAATTTGACAGATTGATTGCTTTTTTCTAAGACAGAAGATGAAAAAAATCTAAGGAATATATACTCCATGAAAAAATTTCGATCAAAGAACAGGATCAACACCAGGTCCTTTGCAGTCTGGGAATTTAGGCTAAACAGCAGTGCAATTAAGTAGGTTTGCCTCTTGGGGCACTTCAAGGATTAATTACTCCATCAGATTGTTTGAAAGAACACAAGGAAAGAGCACGTGATATAATGAGGCCTCTAAATGGCTCCCCTCATCTCAGTTCCAGCAGCCCTATAAAAACAATGTTAGTCTCCAGTATTGATTTTCTTTACACTGAGAAGCTGCGTGCAAATTGACTTCTGCAATAAAAGTCATACAGTATAGGTACATCAAGCATCTGACACACTCAGACTTCTCACCACATTTTTGTCTTACCAGCCAATTAAAGTGTTACTAGTTGGAACAGGAGACAGTTTTAAATCATTATTGTTTCTTTAGCCAGAAATACTAGGTCCTTTAAGATTTAGCATGAGAGACAAGCAGTCTATTTTCTGGGGTGGGGGGAAATGTTTTATTCAGTGGTATCAAAACAAGTGCACTCACATCCTGCAGAATCTAGAAGCAATGTAATCTTTTTGAAGAAATTTACTATGCAAGAGATATAGAGAGTTTCTCATGGTTTGTAAGTCATTCCTCCAAGTGTTTGGTGCCTGGGTATAGCAGTGTGCACTATACAGTGACAACTCTCCCTCCCCCTAGATACTCATTTGGAGCAGCAGGCAGGCCAGGGACTGGCAGTCAATGCATTTTGGCTCTGGTCCACTGGTGTCAAGAAATATCAGCAGGAGTTCTAACATGCTTTAAAGCAGACACTCCTCTTCCCCGGGGGCCAGAGACACCACTTGGCTACACAGGCAAGTCCCTGAGCTGCAAAACATGGAAAAGTGCCTGAGGGATCTTTAAAATGAATTCACAAACAACTCTAGATCCAGGAGGTGGCATAACCTGCTGTGACTAACCCACCAAGGATGACAAAAAGAGAAGGGAGCTAAAGACTACATAGGACTCTGATTTCAGTGCTTCTTCTCAGTGTCAGATTCCCAGAAAAGTATTTTGACACATAGCCCTGCCTCCTTCCACTTGCTACATTAAATGCACTGCAAACTACTAACCAAGAGTAAGAGCTAACAATTCTAATACTAAATGTAGTCATTATATATTTTAAGGTGAAATCTGATAAGAACTTAAAAAAAATGAAGATGGAAAAGTGTTCAGAGACACNGTGTTTAGGTGTGGAGTTTTACAGAACTAGTCCTGGAAGCCTTTGTTGCCCCCAACCTGAGGAAAGACAGTCTCCAGATTATACAGTGAAAGATTGATACCTTGCTTCTTCATATCAATGAATTCTCTGGTTATCACAATTACTTCACAACACTAAAGCAAATCATCTTCCTAAGAGTTTGGGTTTAATAAACAAAAAGTAGTTGGCTAGCTATAAGCAAGTTGATTAAATCTTTAGCTAAGCAGACTAGGCAGTACTGCAGCAAGAGCTGAAGTAAAGAGCTGGAATGTTTCTGGCTGCCAGTGTGCTAGTTACTACCAGCACCCCTTCCCCTCACCAGTTTCTGCACTCAGAAAGGATTCAGTTTTCAATATCAACATAATCCAAATTCTAGGGAGCTTTGTTAATGTTTTAAGAAAGAAGACTAAGCAGTTTTACCTCAACAGGAATACAAAATTCAACTATAAACCTAAACCGGCATGATTACTACCAGCATAACAAAAACAAAAAGACACAATAGTTTATACCAGAACATCTGGAATTCTTTTCTGACCAAAAACATGCACTATGTGCTTTTAAAATGTAAAGCAACCAACTCTAAAGGCTCAGGGCACTCTTTGTGTTTAAAGTTAAGTATATCAAAATGTTATATACCAGTCACCTAAAGTAAAACTAATCACTTGTATCATGCTAGAGTTAATTTAGAGATCTACTTCAAAAGAGTTATCATTCAAGTGCTAAAATAAGTTAGGATCTTAAGATACTAATGTATTTTCTAAAGAGTGTTAAATTAATTGCATGAAATATTAGTAAGTATATTTTTCCCAGAGTCTGCAAATGTATTCAAAAGACAGCTTTTGTTATAAGGTAGTGAGTGGCCTACAGGAGAATCACTATCTTAATACTTCTGCCCCTCAGCTGTGGTCATTACTTGAGTCTGATGATGCCCAGAGTAAGAATAGGCAGTAAAGCACATTTACAATCTGTTTAAACTTCACCCCAGAGTGAAAGTCCAAGCAAGTATTGGTCTTTTGTTTATGTCTTTCTATATGTTATGGGAGGGATGGGAAAGATCCTAGTGCCTAAAGAGTTTAAAATTCATATTTAAATGCATGAAATAATGTGGAAAGAAACATCATATAACCGAGTTACTCCATTAAAAAATTATATCAAATGCAAAGAGCTTATCTGCAAATAAGAAGGCAGACCATGTGACCTAGGAGAACCTTCCCAGTTCTGTGTTCTGGAAAGTAATCCTATTAAGACAGTCTGGTAAGAAGATTTTCATTAGACATTGATTGTGCCATCATTTGCACTTATGAAGTCCAACACAGAGGACTGAAGTGTGTGATACTCTTGTTGTGAACTCAGTTCTGAGTCACCACTAGAAGTGTCACCTCTAGACTAGCACTACTTACACACACTAGCCATTCACTTACTTCCATTAGGCCTCTTAATTAATGCTATCTTCTATACTACCTTTGCTTTACAGGATGAACAGTATTACACAGAATTAATAATCTATAATTCTAATTAGATCTAATAATTAAAGACCTATAGTAACATGATTTTTCTCTATATTTAGATCCACTAGATCTATGCTACTGATAAATATCATATAGATTGAAAATACACAAGATGCCTTCTGGGGCTGCGATCTGTGTGTTCCCTGAAAATAGTTTAAGATGCCATGCTGAACTGGTTCCTAGGATAGATATCATGCTTCCAGGGTGGGAGGGAGTGGTGGAGTGGGGAGGGGAGGTAACAGTTCTGCTAATGAAATGTGATCCTCAGAATTAAATACTTATCACTTCAAAGAAGATTTGATTTGTTTCAGTGTGTACCTCTGCCCAAACAATTCCTTGTTCCAAGAAGATCTTTAACAGGCTAAATTTATTCTATCCTTTGAAATACAGTTGTACTGCTGCTGTATGGACTGCATACAATTAAGATTTTATACCCCTTCTCCAGCATTAATAAGTTCTAGAAAACCTGACTTTCGTAATTCCATGTGTCACATGGGAGAGCAGCAAAAGAAGCTGCTAATGTTTTACAACAGGCAGCCAAAAGTTGTGGCGACAAAGATGGATGACCACGTCTAACCTACTCAATTTATGCTGTCAAATATAAGTTTCTGGAGTTAGATGTAAGGCAGGGAAAAATGAGAACTTGGCTTTTGAATACTGCAGGCAAGACACAAGACTGGAAGAATGGATTGATATTGCTGCTGCTGCTTTATCACTTGTAGTGACAAGAGACAAGGGAACCATAACTCAGACTGAATCAGGTTAGAGATGGGATAGCTTTTTTTTCACCATTGGCATCTCCTGCATTGTCAGAATATTATGTAAAGTATGTATACATTATGTACAGTAGTATGCTCTACAAACCACATAAGTTTTTCTTGGTTGTGCTTTAAGTCCCATTACAATGTTTTTAAAGTGGCTGATAGCCTGTTCTAAAGGGAGAATTGTGAGAATGCAACCAGGAGCTCAGCCAGTCTTTGCAAGGTATGAATCAAAAGAGAATGAGTTTAGAGTGGTAATGAGAGTAAACTATCACACTATTTGTTCTAGTTGAAGTAAGACTTAATTTCACATTTTTTTATTTATATACAAGACCTATTTAGAAATATTTCCTATGTCTTATAAGAGGAGTCAAACATTCCATGAAATAGGTATTTTCCTCATTTAAACAGGGTTATTTTTGTTTCAGGCATTTGCTTCGACAGCACAGGTTAGATCAGCTAATGGAAAGCATAGAGAATAAGGAGAGAGATCCCACTCTGTCATAACACAGGGTTACAAGGCACCAACAGTGCTCAAGTCAGTCCTGCACCTTCCACAAACCACAATATAACCTGCTCTCAGCTATCTGTGGATGGATCATCCATGTTGTAGTTTAATTGTGCTGCAAGTACAGACACATCCAAGCTACACTCAAGTCCAAAAGCAATATCATGAATTTTTGTGATAAACCCAAATAGTAAAAAGGGATAGATTAATGACCAGTTCTCCCTCTTCCCCTTCAGCTGTACATTCACTGCATGATTTGTAGCAGAGTTTATAATTTATTTCTTTATCCACAGTTTTTCCATTGTATCCCCATTTTTCCAACCATCCCCTCCTCTCCTTTGTTACCCTGGATAATCAAGTATCAGCTCTATGTAAAACAATTTGCCTAAAGGCACAAGAGTCTTTGTAGCCACAAAGATTGGAAACTACTGTTAATAAGAAGTACAATTATAAAATCTTAAGTGATGTAAGCAATCAATTATTTATTCACTTTGTTATAAAACAACCACACCTACTGCTTCAGCAAAGAGACCAGTTGAATCTTGAACAGAAAGAAAAAGGACAAAAAATTGCTATGGAATAGCTGCTGAAAGAATCTGTGTTGTGAAGCTTTAAATGGGAAGTCAAGAATATTGCTGCTGATCCAGATAAAACAATGAACCATGACCAGTGCAGAAATGACATCTAGACTACACAAAAGATCAAATAGAAGAAAAATCATTTTCTTGGAATCATAGAAAGGTTTGGGTTGGAAGGGATCTTAAAGCTCACCTAGTTCCAATCCCCCTGCCACGTGCAAGGGCATCTTCCACTAGGCCAGTCGCATCCAACTTCAACTTAAATACTTCAAGGGATGTGAAGTTCACAACTTCTCTAGGCACCCTGTTCTGCCTCACTACAATCACAATAAGAATTTCTTCCTAATACCTTATTTAAGCCTGCCCTGTCAGTTTAAGGCCACTCTTCCTTCTCCTCTCAGTACATGCCCCTCTCTAAGTCTCCCTGAAACCTTCTCTTCTCCAGGCTGAACAATCCCAACTCCTGGCCTTCACAGGAGAGGTGCTCCAGCCCCCAGTCATCTTTGTGGCCCTCCTCTGGACTCACTCCAACAGGTCCATGTCCTTCTTATGGCAGGGTCCCCAGAGCTGGATGCAGTACTACAGGTGGGGTCTCACAAGAGTGAAGCAAATGCTAAAGAACTGTCTCCCTTGACCTGCTGGCCATGCTGCATTTAATGTGGCCCAGGATGCAATTGGCTTTCAGGGCTGCAAGTGCATATCACCAGCTCATGTTGAGGCTCTTGTCAACCAACACCCCCAAGTTTTCTGCTCAGGGTTGCTTTCAATCCATTCTCCACCCCACTTGTATTTGTGGTTAGGACTCCCTTGACCCATGTACAGAACCTTGCACTTGACTGTGATAAACTTCTCTCCCTTAATTCCTTTGAACTGCTGTACACATTGTGCATGCAAAAAGAAGGCAAGTTCAGTAGTTGAACAGTGGTACATTTCCTACCAGAGTAGGGTCTTTAGAACTTAAGGCAAGATCATAAGAAGTTCATTTAGAAACAAGAGGCTCTGGCTTCATAACCATCAGGTGCTTGCTACCCTCAGATCCTTAAGCCCAATCCTCTAAAAATAACTGCATGCATTTTACAATTTGTCTTTGTAAATAACATGCATTTCTTAGGCTTCCCATTTTCTAGTCTTGGGATTCAAATACCTTTCTGTGGTTGCTACATGATAGAATGAGCCTCTGCTACACCTGTGTGGGCCCATGTCCTTTACAGGTCTCTGATCACAGCAACTCTTCAACTGACACAAGTGTGTTGCACAGTACCCCTGCCCTCAAGAAAGGGCACCAAAGTTTGTGCTGTACAACATGGAGATCTTGTAAGGGCTGTCCAAAATAAATTTCTAAGCAGTTTGGTAGACCTACTTTACTCCACTGCATCTAAACTGTAACACTCAATCTCCCAAAGAAAGAAATCCTTTATTGCGCCTTCTACTAACTTGCATCTTTTTAAAGAAGTGACACTCTCTCTAGCTCTCAGATCCTTCTCAGCCTCTTTCCACTTCTAATCCATTGAGAAAGGAATCCACATGCAATTACCATTTCTGAGAATTTAGTGCAAGTTAGAAGAAGTCTATTCAAAGAGTGAGACTGTAGGCAAAAGTTGTTTTCTGTAGTGTTTTATTCAGTGGGTTTTCTTACCAAATGCCTTTCTGAGAAATGAATAATGAATTTCAAACATTATCTCACTAGGGCCTGAGGCATAAATAGTACCTGATCATACCATCAGGTCCACATCACCACATGGCAGCCTTAGCAGCATGCTGACCAGGCTGTTTTGGAAAAGACAGCGTGTGTGGAGGGAAATGCTAGCACATCCCAGCAGCTTCAGGAAGACAAAGAGGGTGCTCTCCAGCTCTGCAGTCACTGAGCAACCAGGCAAAGGGAGCTCTTGATCAATGCAGGACTGAGTTAAATTGCTCCCATCCCCACACTCCACTGCCCATGAAATCCCCTACCCATTTCAGTGCTTCATGTCTCTCTTGTCATTGCAGTATCTGTACCAGAAGATGGAAGAAAATCTTACACATAACAATTCTCAGTCTAACATGGATTTGTACTCTTAAAGAAAATGCCTGAAGTGCCTTTATGGGCAGCTCTTCCAACCATATTTCACTGTACAGTGAATTTTTAAACACAATCGCAGGGTATTTCCATTCCTGGAATGGAAAAATAATAAGCTTGGACATAAGATTCTGGTACTTCCAGACCAACATCGTGTCCCCTGTCAAGCACTGACTTCCATGCATGACTAGACATATTCTAATAAAATAGTTGATTACTCAGCTAAGCTCAGCAATATCTTAGAAGGCATATCTTAGCGTGCAAAGTCTAGGGGCTCATTTGATTTGCACATGCAATTCTCTATATAAAAAATACTCAGCAACAAACCCATAGCACAAGCAAAATCTTTCTTCATTATTGTGCAAAAATCTGAGTGCCATTTATAGCAAATGCTATAATTCTAGATAGACAGGATCCCAGAGCACAGAAATTGACCTGCAAAATTTAATGGTTTCTGGGGACAAATACAGTGGTCTCTTTTTTTCATAACAAAGTCATGCAAGTTTGGCAGGTGCACACAACATAGATGATACATCTGGAAAACTGGTCTGTCACCACTTTCATGCTGAACTACAAGTTGCAAACCATCAGGGTATGAATAGTGATGATGTAAGTTGTTCTGTGCAGCATTATTTTGCAATTCTTAACCAATAATAGACTTAGCCCAAAACACAAAGCATCTGTGGAGAAACTATTTTTAGTAGCAAGATACCTAATAAAGGTCAACACTGAAGCCAGTTCAAGTCCTGCAATTAAGGCATTGCATTTTCAATATACTAACCTGCAACTGTAACCTCAGTTTCAGCATTCACAGAAACCAGAACGAGCAAGTTACAAAACTTTTTTTTTTTTTCTTAATGAAGCAGTCCCAGAATCAAACAGCCAGACCAGTACTCATCTGAAACACCTGACCCGAGTACGGTAGCCTGACAGGTTCTGGTGCCAAACAAATCCTGCTTAAGTCTCTCTGGTCCCATTAAAGTTTTCTACCTTGATAACCTTTACCATTCAGGTGAAGGGTCTTTTATCCCTAAAGTCTGCATCATGTGGAAGCAATCTTTCTAAAGCTAATATCTGTGTCATATAACTGAGGCCTGCATTAAAAATAGTCTCAAATAGCTCCTCCTAAGACACATCCTCAACACCATTACATTGTTTGGCATCCAGTTTTTAAAACTAAAAATGTACCAGTAAAGACAAGATCCACTAGAAAAAGAACACAAATAAACCTTTCTCGCTATTTCCCAACCTCATCTCCTAAACTTTGTCGCCATGCCAAGACAGGCTTATAGCAGATTTAACTTGCAAGTACTTGAGAGACTATGAGTACATGTTTAGTTTTGAATAAAGGGAGTCTTTCTGCAAGTATTCACTTACTGATGAATCTCAGCATAATAGTAAGCATTATTTAAATGGAAAATAGTGAGCAGGCACGACATTTAAGCACTCCAACAAAGAGACGTGCAAGTCTTCTAACAGGCTTTCAGTTAACCACATTGCAAGCACTCTCTACTTATTTCTGCTCTTCCCAGAAATGAAGTGCACTGCTCCTTAGAAATAGAGCTCTGAATCAGAATAGCAATGAAACACTGACATTGGTTAGCTCTTCCAGGATTAAAAATTCAGTGGCTATTTCCAACAACCTGGAAGATTTTAGAACATTACAGAACTTAAATGTCATTGCATTGGGAAGTTATTGTAGATCTTTCATAGAAGTTGAAGTGAGCAATTCCCAACCCTCCCCCAGCCTGCCCTCAGACAGTGTTATTAACTGTCTGCATAGGTGATTAAATTTCAGCCTGAAAGCTACATCTCTAAGCCTAGAAGTAATTCAAGCAGATTCAAGCAAAGCATCTTGCATTAAATTGCTATTGTCTTTAATCACTACACTCATCATACATCTTCAACTTTATTCTGATAGCATATTAATAGCTTGACCTTTTCACTACCATCATCTGTGCTGACTCTGGATAGCATTCATGCATAATAGCAAAGAAGAGCAGTAGATGACTTAAACATTTTTCCCTTGGCCTTCAAATCTAAAAACATTTTGTTATGTTAAACCACTTTTCCCCCTAAAAGTCACCTCAGAAACCAAATCATCAAACAAGTTGTTTTTATGCAGCTATATATGGTCTCCACCTTAATGGAGACCTTGTAAAGCAGACCTCATTCTAATTTAGTTGGAAGCAACAATTATAAGGAATAGAATGAACTATTTTCCTCCAACAAGCCTGTGACTTGAATACTGTGAAGAGCAGCAACAATTCCATTGGGCTTTGCTTTGGTCATAGGACCATACCACATCCTTTCTTATGAATAGATAAGTTCACCTGTGTGTCAAAAGCACTGGTGCTTTGAACAGCGAGAGTCAAACCAGAGGACAGACCCAGCAGGCCAGACACTAACTATGTCATCAGCTTGCACAAACACAGAATCATCAGTTCACACAAACAACTGTAAACACTTCCGGCCTCAGAAAAATGCTCACAGCCTACAGGCTATGTGGCCAAACAAGTCCTGAGACTAGAGAGGCAGGTCACACCAAAACAAAGACTAAGAACTGCTCGTTTTTATTATTTTTAACTGGAGTTTCCATTTGTATCTTTCTTTCCCACGGCTCATGGATGTGAACAGTTAAGGAGGTTTAACTTGACACATGCACCATTTTTTATGTGTCATTCTAACAAATTTGGCAATAGATCACTTTTGAGATTAAAGGAGCTTCTTTAAACATTTGCATTATGTGTGTGCTAGATATTCCATCCCGGTTTATTTATATTTTCACATCCACACCTCAAGGACTGTCAAGCTCTTGTCTTCCTAGCTCCAGCATGCTCAGGAGCAAGATGTTGGCTCCTGGACATGCTAGCTGCAAAATTCACATCCAGCTTCAACAAATCTCACTTCAGAAGTCTCAAACAAAAGTGAATTAGACCACTGATGGGAAAAGTATGTGCGAACCTCAGTTTAGCCTTAACGTTTTGATCCTTTATAAGAGTAAATAGCCGAGGTGGAAGGGAGATACGATTCACTGGGGATTAGAAGGTCTACATTTTTAATGAAGCTTTGACTAAACGAAGTACTGGTACTTCCTTTACTTACAACATCGTTATCTCCACAAGGAAGACAACAGTTGCCATTCCTTTGAACAATCTTGAAACATCCTTCTGCTCATCTTCCTCTACAATAGAGAATTCATTCTGGCAACACTCGCTCTTTGCCCAGAGTAACAGAAAAACAGATTTGATACGTACAGATCAGGTACATACAAGCCCCCAGTGTTTTCGATTCTCGCCCTAATGATCTCCGAATTGCTCACTGAGATTTCCTGGCCAGTATCTACCCCTCTCCTGTAGGTCGGGGTAACGCAAAACCACCATCCAGAGGGGAGCGTACCCGCACCGGAGTCTTTCCTCTACAGCAGCCGCCTCCGCACAGCCCCCGCGCAGGTCCCGCTCCCTCCTCCTGCTCGCCCCGTGGCCAGCACACCGCTCTGCTCTCCGACCCGCCGAGCTCCCCGGCGCTGGGCCAGCTCGTGTCTAACGGAGACGGACACCCGCCCAGCCCGGGGAAGGCGCCTCGGAGCCCCGCTCCGCCCTGCCCTGGAAGGCTGCGGGGACAGCGGCTCCCAGCCACCACCGCCGCGGGCGAACCTCCTGGCATTCCCGGACCTGCCGCAGCCGCCGGGGACCCCCGGAGGAGAAGGACCCTTCCATGCCCGGCCGCGCGGCAGGAACTGCCCGTTCCCAGAGGGCGGTCCCCTCCCATTCACCTCGGGAGCGCACGGGGGACACCCTTTCCATAGGACATGGGGCACCTTTCACCATTCCCTGCCTGAGCCGGGGCACCACTGAGGCGCGGGGCAGCGGAAGGGTGGGGGCGGCGGACCGGGAATGTCATTTGGAGGTGGCGGTGACAGCGCTCCTCTGCCCACCGCCGAGATGCGACTCGGAGCAGGAGGAGGCTGCCGGGGGCGAGCGAGGGGAACGCGGCGACAGCAAGCGCGCCGGGGACCCCGCGACCCCAGCCTCGCACCTCGCAGCCGTAGAGCTGCCCCAGCTGCTCCACGATCCACTCCTCCAGCACCAGCCGCTTCCGCAGCTCCTTCCGATCGTATTTCACCGTCACTTTCCCCTGCTGGTGGCGCCGCTGCTGGACCTGCACCACGGCCGCCGCTGCCGACACCGAGTCCTCCCGGGAGGAGCTGCCGGAGGAGCCGCCGCTCCCGCCGCCGCCGCGGGGGCTCTGGAAGAAAACGCGGTTCCCGCCGCCTCCGCCCGCTGCTGCCGCCGCCTCGCTGCCCCCGGTCGCCACCGACATGCTCCGCTCCGCCGCGGCTCCCGCCGAGCCCAAAGGCGTCCGCCGCCGCTACCGCCGGGCCGCAGCAGCCGCCGCTTACGCGTGTGCTCCGCTCCCCCGCACCTGCCGCTTAAAGCCTCGCATGGCTCGGCGGCGCAGCGGCTCCGCCGCCGGGGGGTGGGCCCGGGCCGGCTGGGGCGGGGACAGAGGAGGGGCTATGTGGCTCGGCTCGGCTCGGCNGGCACCGCACGGGCCGGCTTGGCGCAGCGAGGCACGGTTGGACCGGCTCGGCCCGGCGCAGCGTGCCCGGCGCCAGCAGCGGGGAGCGGAGTGTGGAGCATCCCGAGAGTGCCGCGGCGGAGCCTTTGGGCTGCCCCGGTGGCGGCGGGGCGCGGGCGGCCGCTCCTCGGCGGAGGCGAAGCGGCTGTGCCCGCGGCAGGGCGCTACCCGGGGCCATACATACGCTCGCTGGGTGGTTTATGACCTTTTTTTTTTTTTTTTCTATAAGGAAATGCAGTTTTGCTCCGTCACGCACACTACGTTTATATACATTGCATACCTGCAGTACTAAAACGCTGAATGCAATCGTTCTCTTCGTGGTGCGTGTGGGCGTGGGTGAATGATTTCAGGGTAGTGAACCCCAGCAGCAAATATTTCAAGCTATCAACAATCAGTGTAACAATTAGCCATGTGAAGATGGCTTTCTAAAACACCCAGGTTAGCATTAGTGCTTTCAGCAGCTCCATGTCTCAGAAGATACTGAGTGAAGTCACTGGTGGCCCATTCTGCACACCAAAACGTGCCTATAACTGCAAGTAAGCAGCCAACATAGCACAGGCGCTGGTTAGGGACGCCAGACCATCCCCATTAGCAAAGAGGTTCGCCTGTGACAAGGGGCAGAAGTCAACCTCTTGCATGTGCAGATCTGGCACTGCAAGTGCTTGGCGTCCCAAGTTTGGGTATGGCTGTGGGAGCCATCTCCTGTCCACGCTGCCCTGGGGGTGAATGTCTTAAGTCAGCAAGGAGCAGAGGGGAAGGAGGCATGGATAGCTAGCCACATCTGCCTGGGTATGTCTGCTTCAGTCAGATCCTTGCTGCTGTTTGGCATGACCATGTGGTAGCAGTGACACTTCAGCTTCTTCTGCTCTCAGCATGTGACACACCACTCGGGAAAGAGGCTAGCAGGAGGCATTTGAGCCTCATCAGGCTATTTAAGTAAAATACAGATTGTGCCACTAAAGGGATCATAATCTGATAAAATCTTATTACTGGTCTGAAATGCTATGATACCTTTTAGATTTTCATCTAAAAAAGCACTAGATTTTCAAGGCAAAGCATATGGAGTTAAGCTCCTTATTGGTATTTAGGGACCACATGGTTTTCAAAGATACTGAGCAATTGCAACTAGGTACCAGTGTAGATCACACTTGAAGCTTGGGCTACAAGCAGAGCTTGAGAAAAAGTAATATCCCACAAATCTGAGTTTATGCAAGAAATCTGCCCTATTCACAGGGCAGCCTTTATGCAAGTGAATATCAACTTCCAGCTGGGTAGTGCTGCCTGCCTGGCTTTTACAACTTTAGGCTTGTGTAAATGCAGTAGGAAAATACCATCATCAACAACTTGTTCTTAGAGAAACCAAAAAGAACACAAAAGAGTTTTTGAAAGAAGGGAGTGGCTGTTTTTTAAACTTTTGTGTTTGGAGTGGCCTATAATTTGGGTTTTCAGCTCTGCATGTCATGTTGGAAGTCTGGTGCTGACGTACTCAGCCACAAAACTTGCAACTTTCCTGTTCAGAGCAGGAACATTTTCATCTTTATAGACTGGTTGATGTTTACAGTTGCTGAGAAAAAAATTTATTAATGTGAAAGAAGGTCAATATTTCTTAAGAGGCTTTTTAAAGTCATATTAAGCATCATACTTGGGATATATTCTATGAGATATGAAGTAGGAATACCCAAACTTTCACCATAAAAGGATGTTTTCTGGAGCCAAAAGAACACTGAGGTGTTCCATGCTGGACCTAAGCTGACTAGAAAAGACTGACCTTTTTCTTCTCTGCTGTAGCAAATATCAGGTGAACAGATGGCTAAAATATTTTCTTTGAGTGTGAGAATCCAGAAGGTCTCAGCTGAAGGACTTTTCTGATACTATCATTAAGAGGATATTGTAATCACTACAGACATTTAAAATCTGGTACCCACTATTCATATAACACTTCCACATCACTCTGAAAGTAGAAAATGAGATACTGGTGATTAAAAAGCATGTCCTCAGAGGTTATCATTTCAAAGTTACAATTCTAACATAATGCATAGTGCTTGGTAAATGTGGGTGGATGGGAAACTGGTAAAACTGCCAGCATTGTCATGAGGCAGTTTTATGTGCCATTGGTTTTTCATTCAGTTTTTAAAGCGAGCGCATTCCTCAGGAAGCCAGGGCAAAAACTGCTGCCAAGAATCTTTTCTGCAATGATTTTGTTTCATTTGAAAGAAAGAACTAGTTGTTTAAAAGTCAAAGTTGAGCAAAAACGTTTAGATCTGCTAATATCCTGGGAATGAGCAATGCAGTCCAGTGTGGGCACAATCTCTACTTTACTTCTGAGTGGCTGGAGGCATGAGAGCATTTCTTGGAGAGAGAAGTTTCCTCACAAATACTTCTCCATACCACAACGGAACCATTAATGGTTACACCCATAACAAAGACAAGAGTTAAAGTGGCAGGGGAAAGACAATCCTTCCCAAAACTTCAGCCTTAGTTTTAGACCTACCTTAAAGAATTAATTCAGGGCATGAGAGATTAGCCTTCATAGGCAAGGTTCTGTCGGCAGCTGAGTCAAAATCACAGTGCAGCATTTAATCTAAAGCTAATGGTTGATCAATAAAGCCAAAGGTGAGATAAAATACTACACCTTTGAAATATTGTGCTCTTTCAGTGTGACAATGTCTAGATCTCTCTCATAAGAGCATTGTATCAGGTAATAGGATAAGTAAAGAGCAGACAACATGAAATAGGAAACACCAAAGGCAGAGGAACACTTGCATAACCTGCACTTCCTTGTTTCTTTCCCAAAGAGTGGATGTGGGAATCTCTTGTGAATGTAAGCAACATGAAGCTCTATCCACTTCCCATGTATGTATTGTACAGTCCTAATCTGTTTTCCAGTCAAAGAAAATAATACAGAACATATGGACTAATTTTTCAGGAGGCTTAGGCAGTGACCCTGAGGGATTCAAGGCCCTGACCGTTAATTGCCTTTTCGCCTTTAGTAACCCTGTATGACAGCACATGTATTCGCTTCCTAAACAATTGATCCTTCCCATCAGTGCTGCCCACAAATGTCAGCATAGACTCATTTCTGCGGTTCTTCTCCAGGCAAGCTTGCTATTTAGGAAATGAACTTCAGATCTGTTATCTCCAGTGATAGTCTGAATACTCATTCTCCTATGCTGTCAAATACTACAATGGCCAAAACCAAGACCTCTTTTGTAATGCTGCTCTCCATAGGTTTTCCTTCCCCAGAGGCTGCTTGAAGGAGGAACCCCTGCAGCTTGTGTCTTCTCCATGGCTTTCCATTTTTTCATAGCAACTTCCCTTATGTTTTTCCATGCCTTTTTCTGGACAACTTTGGAAATAATAGTTGCTGGGCTCTGAAATAACCAGTACATGTCATGAAATTTCTTTCTCTTAAGCATTTGTTATTTTCCCGAGGCATTTGTCTTTCAGAGATTCACGTGAGTTTAGTTCTGGCAGTTTCTACCTCACATGATGATATATTCATGAAGAAATTAAGAGCTGAGTGGAAGACTCATAGCTGGAGATTTTCAGCAACCTGGAATTGTTTAAAACTGCAAAGTACACACCAAAGTTGGTGATTTATTTCCTTATTGAAATGCGCATATGATTTTACATGTTCTCAGAATCATAGGAGTCGTTTCATGCTTGTATTCCTTGGCTTGTTAACAAAATACTCAAGTGTCACCAGGGAATCTCCTAGGTGTGTAATGATGTCCATTATTTTTGCAAGGCCAGACAGTCTTTGCCTACTGGCTAACCCTACCTTTCAAAAGCTCTGTGTGGCATTTTGTTGATGAGCCATGAGACTTCACTCCAGGCTCACCAGTGAGATTCAGTGTTGTAGGGTTCCTTTTTGCATGATTATTGGAAACTTCCATCAACCAGATAGTCTGTCTTGTGCCTGGTGACAGCATCTGAGGAGTCTGGAGACACCATCCTGAGTTAATTGATGTTATTTTTTTGTAAGAAAAGTATTTCATCTGTGAGGAGCCTTGACATCCCTTTCAGCTCGGAGGAGGTCTCACCTCTGTGGTGTGGGTGCTGGCATCATGGTTGAGCATTGCCTTGTCCGGATCAGTGTTGCCATCCTCCTCAGCAGTAAGCCAAAGCACTTCAGGGGGATACTGCCACACTTCATAAACCACTGCAGAGCTAAGTTTTTCTTTCATCACAGCAGTACCCCATGTGTGTCAGACCATATATAAGTGTCATTTTTGAGTCTCCTATTTGAATTTAGCCTGGGGCTATGAGCTGTTAATGGGCTGTGTGTCTCTAAGTGATTTCCTACTTTGCATGTCCTAATTAATGCCCCTCCCTCTGACTGATAACTTTCTTGTCTTTCCAGATATATTATGATTTTTTTTTCATTTATAATTGCTTTTCATCTGTTTGTAATATTGATGCTCCATACTCCAAAGATGCTGTGTTTGTGTCAATCTATCACGCTCAGCACTGCTGACTTTTTGTTCTTGCAGTCATCCTTTTGATGCTCCAAACTCCTACTTTTTTGGTTTGTTTTGCCTTTATTACACAGCTCATCACAGTCTGGCTCATACAAATGTTTGTTACCAAGGGCTGTTTTGTCTTTTGTTTTTCCTTGTGAAGAGAATAGCAGCTCATTGCTCAACCTGCTGCTGCTTTACCTGTGGTCAAAACAGTAACTAATAATGGCACAAAACAAATATTTGTTATATTGAAGTGCTTTCTCTGGTCCCTTTTGCTTATAATATTATCTGTTTATAGCTTGAGATTGTGATAATGAAACTTTGGAAGATTTGGATTTCAGGAGGAGAGTGTTTAATGTGCTTAAGTTACACTGGCCAACATATGCTCAGGTGCAAGGTAAGTGCTACGTGAGAGGGAAAAAATAGAGGGAAAAATAAGTTTCTACACATGCACTCAAAATTTCCTACACAATGTACACAACGACAATTCCTCCTGTCTCAGAGCAGAGATTCAAGCGTGGAATGTGACTGTGGCCTCACTTCTTCCCTATGCCAGTAGTGGCTAGACACCACAATGCCCTGAATCTGCCAGTGGTAGCCATATCTCTATGGTGGAATTCCTCCAAATTCTCACCTTACCCACCTAATGTAGGACCACATGATACAGCTCTGTAGCTGCTCCCAGACAAGAAGGATCATTAGGACCCCTCTGTACCAGCTGTCCATAGGAGCAGTCTCTCCTTCCCCCAGTTCTGCTGATGGCTGCCCAGCCAGTGTCCTCAGAAGGCAGAAACCTGTCCTTCAGACTCCTTGTGACTGCCTGTCTTGGCGGTTTACATGGGATCCAGGATGTTCAGCTCTGGCTCTCCCAGCTGCTCTTGCAGTGGGAAAAGGAGGCGGGGTCCCTTAGAGCAGAGGTCTCTGTGAGAGGGCTCCCGTGTGCAAAGGCAGGCAGCCTGGGTGCCCACTGATGTGTCTCAGAAAGCAGCCAGAAACTCAGAGAGCTCTCAAGTAGCAGGTAAACACCTCCAAGTATCTCTGGTGCCTGCTCTTCAGACATGTTAGGAGACACAGACTGTGCTGTCATGGCATTTTGTGTGGAGGGTAGGTAGCAACTAAAGAAGTGGGTAACCTCTGTTTACTTGCACTTGCCCTCAATAACATCAGCAATTCCTGGTACAAATAGCCTATGATTGTTCACCTGAGCACTACCATCTGAGCTGTCACTTTTAAAGATGTGACAGCCATCCTTTTTTCTGGAAGGGATTAGTGGGGAGGTAGGGAATCAATAAAGGCAAAGATTTGAAAAAAAAGCCAACAGCAAAACAAACCAGGAAGCAGGGCTGGACAATTAACATCCCACAGCCTCTAGTAATATTGATTGTTGTTTTGTCCTTGAATCCCACTCTGCTTACATAGAAGTATTAACCCTTTGAATGAATGAAAGTGAGTGAAAGTATTTGTATTAGTTCATAAAAAGAGATAAACAAAAATATTAAAAGATAGTATGGGTTAGAGAGCAAGACATTAGTATCTAGACTGATAATTGTCAGGATCAGTCATCTCCCAGACTGGTACCTGTGACCTCTGCTACACACTCCATTTCACTTGCACTCAAGAAATAATGAAGGATGATAATATGTTATTCTGCCTAACTTGGCCAGCCTGTAAAGGAAGGACATAATGTGGTTTCCCCATTTTGCTTGGCAATTAGTGGTGAGTGATGGAATTTAGGTGCTTGAATTTGGGAAGAAAAAAAAAAAGAAAGCTAGACAGAAAGTAGTGACTTAGAAATTTTGATGCCAATAGTCCTGCTTTCCTTCAGGTCCTCTCACCCCTGCTTCTTAATGCATTCTGTAGAAGAATGTATGCAGAGTGAGCCTAAGATTGTCTGAAAACTGGCAGCTAAAACCTGGCTGTTCATGGTTATTGTACGAGATAGACATGCTAAACTTCCCAAGTCCTTAGTTACCTCCTTTGGGAAAGCAGGAAGTCTACTGGTCTGTTTAACATAGAAAGAGCCTGTGCCCTCTCTGGCTATAACAAGAGATGCCAAGAGCAAATTAAAAACATGAAGTAATGGATGCCATCCCAGTGCATGCTCTTTCAAGATAAATGCCATTTTGAAGGAGGAGGCATGAACAATCAAGAAGGTTTGCTGGTGAAAGCTATCAGCTAGGGTTTGAATAGAGAACAAAACAAGGAGCAGAAGTAGAACAGTACTACTTAGGTGCCTTTCTGAAAGATTTTTAGAAGAGTGCTGAACACACTTTTCAAGTTGTTGGATATTCCAAGATGCCACTCGGAATCTAGTAAATTAAAAACATGGAGGGCGCAGGATTGGAGACAGGAGAACAGAAATATATAGAACTGCAACAAAACCAGTTCATCAGTTTTATATGTATATAACAGGATGCAATTCAATAAAAGAAATGCAAACACTCCATATTCATCTGGAGTAGTCAGCTACACAAATATACAATTGGAAAATGTGAATTTGGCAGCAGTTCTACCAACAAGGACCAACAAGGGATCTGAATTGCAGACTGAACATGATTCAAAAACATGACGTGCTGAAAAAAGCTACATTTCAGATGAGTATATAAAGAGATATGTCATGCATATGAGACACAAGATAACTTGACTGTGCAAGATTCTGTGGGTAAGGGCTCTTAATTCTCACTTGTTAAGACTGTGAGACCCCAGAAGAGATTGGACCAACTTGGAAGAAATTGAAGAGAAGCAACTGGAATAATTGGACATCTAAAAGACATACGCCTTTTGTAATATCCTACAGGGAAAGACTAAAGGAAACAGATTTTTTTTTATATAAAATGCAGATGTGTCAATAAAGATGGGGGAAATAATGTGCTCTGGATCTCATGTGGTGAGTGTAGGGAATAATGAGCCTAAACTGAAGTGAAGGAGATTTTGATTGAATGCACTGAAAAAATTTCAAACAGTAGGGACAGACAAACGACAAAACATGCTGCCTAGGGAGACTGTGTAATCCACATCTTCGGAGGTTTTTCAGAAAGAAAAAGGCAAATATTTATTGTTTACTTATTTCTCTACAGAGCTTATCCAGCCTGAAGGTAACGAGATGAGCCAGGAGTCTCTCAGGCTACACCTATCCCCCTAAGCTCTCAAGGGTCAGGAGAAGGCTCAAGCACTGATACCCAGCTACCCACAAAGCCACCAGGGTTGTCCCCATTAGAGCTCAGCCCTGCCCTGGTCACTGACCTGAGGAAATAATCTCCAAAGACTGTCCCCAGCATCCATGGATATTGGACAATGCTTCCGTACATGAGGGGAAAGTATTCCTCTGCACCATGGTATTTACCGTTAGGGAGAAAGAAGAGGTTATGACCCCATTTCTTGTAAAGACAAGACTAAAAGTGCCCTCCAGTCCTAATTTTTCTGGGTATTTCTGTACCAAGCTATTTTTAACAAGGAGAATCCAAAAGCCCTCTCTAATTTAAGTGAATTAAGTGAATAAGCTTTTATGTGTACAACAACAAGCTCTGGGGCATTCATGCAATTTTGTTGCACTTAGTAGCTCTGTATAAATAACATAGGAAAATAAACATTCTATGTGCATGCATAAGATGCTCATAAATAAAAAATAGTTATAATAATTCATTGCAGTATTACCAAGATGAAAGTCCCATTATCCTAAATACTTTCACAAATCTGTAGCAAGAGACACTCCCTGTACCAAACGGTGCACAGGTTAAAAAAATCATGGTCACATAAGAACATTTTCTTAAGTAATTTTTAGTATAAAGCACAATTTAGCATTTCCTCCCCCTCTTAGGCTTAAGTAATTTCTCAGGAAGTTCAGCGAATAAGCTTTATACAATGACATGACTGCTCCAAAACTTCCTTTTCTTGTACAAACATACATGTTGGTTAATCTCTTAAATGCCTGTCCAGATTCTCTCCATTTAACAAGCTTCAAAGAATTGGGTAGCTCAGAGATGATTTTGGGGCTTTTACCTATTTTGTCCTGTATTTAACATTCTAATTGTAAAGGGAGGAGAGTGAAATGCTGTCAGCATTCCGTAAAAACTAGTTATTCTCTTTCAAGAGTAGTAAACTTTAAAGCTATTTCATCATTCTGGCTTTGCATGTTTCTAAGCACCACTGAGAGTCTGGGTATCAGCACTTCATAAAACTGTTTCCTAAACTGAAATTCAGAAAAGTGTTGCAAAATGAACCCATATATTTCTCACAGTAGTGAAATTACCATCTGAAAAAGGTCAGGGTTATTTTCTTTTCCTTTTAAACCCCCACAAGAAAAACACCACAGGCATCAGCTAGTTAGTAACCTCTTAGTGCACTGACCTGTTTGATGTTCACAGGAGGGTTAGTCAATATATTAGCCTTAGATAGGGTACCATTAGTAATTTATGCATGAATTTTATTACATAGTTCAATCTTCGTCTGCCCCACAGCCTGCAAATGCCCCTCCATCACACACTGCTACATAAAATGTAAGTTATGAAAAAAAATATTACTAATTCTACTTAAATTTTGGTCCTATGCAATGCAAAAGGCACGGTATTGAGGTATGTTTATAATATTTTGCACTTTAAAAGTGGTAGTATGTTTCTACTTTTAAATATGGCATCCTAGCTAATGTTAAATTAATAATTTAGGATATTTTTAATGATTATTATTCCTATGCCCCTCTCTATTGATTCTGAAAAACTCACTAGATTGACCTCCAAAAAAACCCTTGGCATTTGAAGAAATGATATGTAGATGTGTGCTAGCTTCTGTGGCTGAATACATTAGTAATTCATCTCTACAGAATAGACAGTTAAATGTCCCTGATATGTTGTAAATGGGAAAAGATTGCAATCTGCCATGGATCATCCTGAGAATGGGAGCTTAATGAATCAAAGAAAAACCAGTCAGAAATTGAATTTGATAAGATACACCTGGCTAAGTTATGTGCTTTCTGATGATGAGGCTGTATCTAAAGCAGCTGTTCTAGAAAATGGAAGGTGAGTTTGAAAAAACTAGAGAGGCAGAGCATATGAAGAAGATTGAACCAATGTTTGTTGCTGTGTGAAATGGTCCTTCAGCTCAGAGCCCTGTTGTTGAATTATCTACCTGTGACTATTTTTTGATATCTAAGTGCACTTCACACTGATATTTTTTCTAGCAACAGTACATTTATATTCATCCATCTAAAAAATTCCTGCTATGATGCATAGTCTAGCTCTGTAGCACTAGGAAATGAGGCAGTTGTAGGTAAAGTTAATAAATCCCCTTTGACTGCCTTCCCCTTTCAGAGCTGAATCCCAAGCCCAGTTTTTTCACTCTTTCATGGATGGAGCGTCTCTCAGATTTCTCAGAAACGAAGCCAAACAAACCTCTTGCTTTTGCAGAAGTTGCCTAAATTGAGTCTGAAGCAGTGAGCCTCGTTCAGAATTGCCTCCACTGATTATGAATGAGAGCTAGGAACAGCTTAGCAATGAGGCTAAGCTTTGCAGCATTTTATTGGGGTTTGTTTAGCCCACTTCCCACAGTGTGACTTCAGCAGAAGCTGTGGGGGCTGCCCTGGCAGGCACCAGAAGAGCCTCCTGGGAAGAGGCACTTTTTTAGGGTGACTGAAGAAATTCTACAGTCAACTTCTCCATCTTTCTATGCAAGTCTTTTGACTATGAAGTTGCTCTTTAGGCAGTGGCAAACAAACACCTATCCTTAGCAGTTAGTAAGCCTGTCACACCCTAAAAAACTTCTGCCAGCAATTATCATGAAAAATACTAATAAACAGCCTTTCTATGAGTTTTTAAGTGAAGTTTTTTCACTCTTTCATGGATGGAGCCAGTGTCTCCTGCTAGATTTTCTCAGTTCTCTTCTCTCAGATTTGGGGTCATTAGATTTTGGTCTACTGTCTCAGTGAAAAAGAAAAACAATTTAAAAAGCATAATATCATAATTAAAAAAAAAAAGAGATGCTTCAATGAAAAGATACATGCCTGGCTTCATCTCTAGTCTGATATACCTGATAGCAGATGCTGCACACACCTGCATCCTTCAAAAGAACGTGGCACAGTGCTTGTGTAAGTAATATTTTTAGGGATCTCTTTCTAGAAAAGGTGAAAATTAAAAAATAGATGTTCCTTGTTTGCTGAAGGGAAATGGAGGAATTATTCTGAATGTACTCTGAATTGATAGTCCTCTCTATTGTATCACGCCTGGATGGATATATTATACTGTAAAATATTGTTATTTTTATATGAGATAGGGTATTAATGGCAGTAATTATTTTTTCCATTAAGCAATTCAGAAATTACTGTGTGTTTGTGTAATTTTTTTTACCCAGCTGATCTCCATCTTTCCTGTATTACCTATGGGATTTGTTAGTCCTGAGTACTTTTGATCTGCAGACTAACATGACATGACATGTTTCCTTTTATGTCAAAACATTTACAGTGTACTTATAAAAATTAGTAGAAAGTTTAAAATAAGCCTCTCTCATAGCATGTTTAGGTTGTTTATTTCTAATTTTCTTATGAGTACTGTCAATAAATTTAGTTCTTCTTAGCAGAGCACTCTAAATTTTTATAAAGTCAGATGAAGTTTTTTCTCCCTCACTGTTCCCATTAGCCACAACAAATCTTTCTCTTGCTGCCTGTGCATGTTCTGACTCTCATTTCAACACTGACTCATCGCTGAGAAAAGATTAAGGCTTTGACTCGACAGGTTATAATCCTCTGCCTGTGCCAGGAATGCAGTGCTCTGCTATCTTACAACTGCCAGCCCGTGCCTAAGGAGGCATGATGGCCCCATCTGATGTAATTCAGCTTGTCCTGATTAGACAGGGGGAAAAACACACACATATCTAATTGAAGCACGGAATTATTTTATTGGATTACTAATGCACTTGGAAAATCTATGGTAACATTTATTAAATAAGCGTTCGTTCCCATGCGTAACGTGGCTCACTTCATTACAGAAGATGAAGGTTGGAAACTGCATCCTGTGAAGTAGTTGGAGTTTGTCCCCATTGCTGAACAGGCAGCATTTTTCATGTTCTTTCCAAATCGTCCTTATGGTTCACAACAATCTTCTCTCTCTCTCTACTGCTTTATTTTATTGCACAAACGCTAAGAATGGCACTTGTTCCAGAGAGCATTACCAGAGTTTTAATAAATATTTCAGTATATTGCACACATTGAAGAAAACTTACCTTTAATAAAATGTAGCAATGCAGTTACATGCAACACAGCTCGTGAATTTTCTTATGTGCTCAGTTTCCTACCATCTGTTTTGCACACAGTACTCGGGCTTGTAGAGCATCTTCCAAGATTTTGGCATTTTTTTTGCAGATGCCATGCTTCTTCCCTGTTACAATGCCAAGATTTTCGTTAATCTGAAAAGCAATATACACAAGTTATACTCTAACTGACAAAGATGTAACAGTGTAATTGAAGAATAATGATTTCCATAGGAAACAGCCTGAAATGCCTGGTAGGACTACATCATATCAGGTTGGCAGATAGTCATTCTCAATTTATATTTAATTGTCATTAATTGCCATACTGAGGTTATGTAGCCATCCAATTTAGAAAAATGACAGAAAAGTCCTGAAGAGCATCATAAAAGCATCGTTTTCATTAATACATTTTAGGGTTTGGAACTGTGTTTTGCTTCCCGAGGGCATACCAGGGAGAAAGACAAAAGTAGATTTATGGCACTCAGGTAAGAGGAGGACCCTGCCTGGTGTCAGGGAAAGCCTGCATCATCACCTCTTTTACCTGGAGAACAGGGCAAAAAGTTTGAGCTAAAAACAAGTGAAAGCAAACAAAACAGTCCAGAAGTATAAATAGGCCCTGAAATTCATTAATTTATCCAAAAGCAGTTCTGTTTATAACTAATTCCTGACTCGTTTCTGGCAACATCCAACAGGCCCTGCTCTCCCAGCACAGATGGAGGAAGGTTCACAGCAGAGCTGTGCTGGGGCAGGTTTAGGGCAGGTTATATCAGTCCCCTCTGTAGAGCCATGTGGCAACTTTGGATGTGCAAACCACTGCTACTTCCCTGTGATGCTAGACCCATGCCCACTGCACTCTGGCATGCCTGGAGGATGCAGGGACTCAGGCAGGTCACAGCACGGCTGGCAGAAGCTTTCCCACTGCCCATTCTTCAGGTATCCATTCTAACCCTGCTCCTCCTTTCCGTGCTCAGTTTGAAGCCTCAGGATGAAAGGCAGTCTCACTGAAGTCAACAGCAAAACTCCACCTGTGTAGAAGAAATTCAGCTGCTGCCTGGAGCTACAAAGTGGCTCTCCTCATTCAGCCTTAGTGTCTGTGGGAAAAAGACTGAGCAAATATGCAGTTTTTGAGATGTGTGAACCCAAGCACAACGTCAAGGTGTTCTGACACAATTTCAAAAGCCAAATGCATTCAAATATAGCAATATGTGTCTCAGCCAAAAATAGCATTAAAGCCACCAATATGCACTTCAATAGCCGCAGTTTTGTCCTGTGCTTCACTGGGGACATCCTGCATGTTTGATGCCTGCTCAGGAGCATGCACTGTGTAGAGTCAAAGCAGCTACCTAGACCAAGCACCAGTAAAACCCTTGAAATCATCATTCTTTCCTGAACACTGAAGACTTACTGAAATCTGTAGGTGAAACCCCAGTTCAAAGACAGGTTTGAACTGGGGAAGCTCACCAGAACTGCTCTGTTGCAGCAGTAGCGTCTCTCAGCAAGTTGGTCACTCATGCCTTCCCTTGCCACAATCTCTGATGACCACGGGAAGAAGAAGTTTTGATTTCTATAATACTTTTTAACTTCTCAGGTGCACTTCATTTTCTCTTATTATTAATGGAACAGGTTTGATTTGGAGCAAATTCAGCTTCTATATTCAGCTAGATAGAAGAAGTATCAGATCTTGATTGTTGTGAGGTTTTTTCCCCATTATTTTAGCGGGGAACCATTTCACATATGTAGGGCTTCTCTTACATTTACTGGGCACCAGAAATCAATCAGAGTGCAGGAAACAAAAATCTTGAAGGTTCATCAATATTTCAGGTGCCATCAACAACAGATTCAATTTTATTTGGAAAAGAATTGGAAATTTTGCTCAGTTTGCAGCTTTGAAACAGAGCAAGCCCAGTTCAGTGGAACTGAAACCTTGAGCAGATGACAGCACCAGATGCTCCACCTTCCCCTTGCTGCCACCCAGTCCAGCAGACCCACATGGAATGCCATCCATGTGACCAGAGCACTGCAGAGCAACAGAGTTCACATTATTTATTTGCTTCTCCCACACTTAATGCTGCAAAGGGCCCTGACAGGGAGGGAGTAGACAATTTTTTGCCTCTCTCTGAGACTTTGGACCAAAACTCTTACCCTTCTGCCATCACCCTGCTCACAGATGGCACTGACCATTGGGGGAGCAAAAATTCAGAGTCTTTACTGGGAATCCCTCCTTTTCTCAGGGCTGGCTCTTAGGCTGATGGTGTATTTTTTGCCTCAAGGACAACACCACATTATCCAGAAAAATTAACCTAATTTCCAAAAAACACAAAGGCAGCAGTAAGTCAGGCATAACAGACCTGAAGAGATTTGGAAATACATGAAAATTTATTTATTTGCGTAAGTGCTACAGCTTTCAGTTCTTTCTTTATTCTTTTTGGTTAATTTATTTGCAAGATCATTGCAGCTTTATCTTTGCTTGATAAATAGTGGGAATTTCTGTGGCTTGGACTACAGCAACATTTTGAGGGCCTCTAACAGGACCTGACCCCAACAGGATCTAGCTTGTTCTCATATTTTCTTTTCTACAGAAGTTTAATTTTCTGAAACTTAGCTCCTGGTTTCTCTATTTTCTGTGTGATTGTTTCCTTTAAGGCTCAACAGTTTTCTACCCTTTGAAAGTGTACCAGATTGACTAATGGAACAAGTGTCATGATTCTGGAAAAGTATTTCCAAAGCATGTATATTCTTGTTTGACTCAGTGTTTCTCTCAGTGGGAGAGTTACTGTGCGTAGAAGGACATGTTATGTACCAGTTAGTCAGGTATCTTGGTGATTACATATAGCTTTTTAAAGGAACATCATGCCTTTTGTGCAGTTTTGACTTGCTTTTATGTACTTTTTTTGGCAGCTTGCTCCTTCTACTTTTTTTTAATCCCCCAAACCACACCATTGTTTTCAAGCCTCTTAGAAAATTAGATATGAATGTTTTGATTTTATTCTTCCTGCTCAAAAATTATGCATTTCTCTCTCTATTTTTCTTTCCTCATATTTCAATGTGATTAATGTACAGCAACACAAAAATATATCTTGCAATTACTGAAAATGCGGTTCAGGGGTACAGTTTCCGGAGATCAAAAAAAGAACAACCCACAAAGAAATGGAGGTTTGATTTTTACTTCTTGGCAGGCAAGGCAACATGTGGAATCAAACATATAGTTAGGATCTAGCTGAAATGGTAAGCCACAGCCTTCAAGAAGAAGCTGCGTGGATGTGTTCTGCCCAGTGCAATCCCAGAGAGGAATTCTTCCCAGCGTGACTGCAGGGAAACCCAGGATTCTGCCGTGCTGTTAAAGGCAGGACACAACTTTTTTGGAGTTTTTCCCGCCGTTTTCCATGGGTGGGCAGGGATGCACTCTGCTCCCTCACCTCCTCCATGTGCGGTGTGGGTTCCTCTGCCTGCAGCTCCCCGGTCCCTGGATCCCACCAGCCCCCCTCGCCCGGGCACTGCCGCCCCCAAAGCTGCGGATGCTGGAAAAGACTCCTCTCTCTGCTCTGTTTTGCCCTCCTTGGCATGAACAAGGATCCTGTGCTGTGGGCAGGCTGCCCAGAAAGGCAGGCAGGCTTGGAAAAGAAGACGGAGGCTTTGTCTTTAACACTTCCTAAGGAAAAGAAAAGATGTTTTCTTTACTTTGGAGCAAATAATGGGCATGTGATAAATCAACATGAGAGAATGGGTATGGCAGTTTGCAGTCTTTTACTGAAAGAAAAACTCAGTGGGGAAAAGCACTAAACTCTGCATCTTCCTCTTGTCTCCAAACACCCTTTCAGGTTAAACTCATTCACTCTGTACTAAATTTTCAGGGTATTATCTACATAGTCGTTTTGGGTTTTTTAATCTCTGGAGACTTAATTCATATGAGGTACCCCAAGGTGTAAACTACACCATTTTTAACAAAAAACAAAACCACAAACAAACACACACACAAACAAACAAACAAGAGCAAAAAAATCCCACACAAACAAGAAACCAAAACCAAAAAAACAAAAACAAAAACAAAAACAAACAAACAAACAAAAAACAAAAACAAAAATGTAAACCTAGTGTTGGACTGGATATTGCTCATTTTAAACTCTTCCATCCCAGGTTACTCTTGTTTTCTACAATACTTGCATACTCGAAAGCACTTCCCTTCTTCAGATAATGAAACAATGAGACGTTAGTGCTATACAGCTCTTATGTAAGTCAGAGTGAGGGAAAAACTAGAGTTAGACACAGGACAAGAGTAGAAAGAAATTGTAGGAGATGCTCTTTGAGTGACAGAGAAAAGTGTGGGGGTGTGGAGAAGGCCTAAACTTCTCCATTTGCAGTAGCACTGGGGAGAATACCGGTGGACAAAGGCGATTATAAGAGAGAACAAAGAGCAAGACTCACCAGGGACCCCCGAATGTATTTTACCTGAAACCTATTACATGACATAGTTACACAGACTTCTGAGAGTTAACTCCACACCCTGAAATTCCCTTTTAATACCAGCAAGTATCACATGCAGATAAAATCGGCTGCACTCCATCATTCTTTCCATCCCCCCTGGGAAGAGAATATGAAATCTGTCCAGGCTGGCATTCATGCCAGGCTCATTCTTCCTTCCACATCCCCAGGCTCATCATGCACACACCTCCCTAATGCTCTAGAATTGGCTTAATTTGATCTTGACAAAATAAAATTAAGTAAGCGCAAAACCACTAAAGTTATTATAGAGAGTGACTTTCTAAATCACGTTTAACTTCATGCCATGCCAGGAGATAATCCCCAGCTAAATCCAGCCTCAACTGAAAAGAAATATGCAACTAATTCAGCTCAGTATACTGTAGATCTCAACAGCAGAGTAACTAAAACTACTAACCACTCTTTTAAAACTTCTTCTTTTCCCAGGCTATTTTAGCATGTGATGATCAGAATGATCACCCTTAAAATCAATTTCACTTGCAGGTGCAGATGATGTTAAATTAAAAAAATATATCTCTTTCAGAAGTCTCTCTTCTACCAAAGGCTTTAGATGATCTGCCTGTTCCACTACTTTCCCAGTTTGTTCAAGCTGAGCATACAGAGGTGGAAACCAGTTTTGTCTTCATTGCAGAACAACAAGATATAAGGGTATTCAAGTGACAAAAGCTGTGATTAAATTGTTATGAAATAAATTCACATTTAGATATAAGATCAAATCCTGAGTAAGTGTAAAATCATTATAACCCTGTTGAATTAAATGAATTTCTGCTCATTTTCATCATCTGAGACTGACTAGAGCTAAACATTTCTGAGTAATCTTAAGTTCTCTATTACTAGCATAATTAGTAATTTGCTTTTCCAAGCATCTTGCAGTGTTTCTATCCATTCATTTATGTGGAGTTCCTCATCAATGTTTCTTGTAGCTTGAGCATGAAGCAGGGATCCTGCACCAACTCTTGCTGAATCAGGGCTCAGTGCACATACTACCAATCACTTTTCTCACAAGGGTGCTTAAAATAACATCTTCAGCCCATCGTAGCTCACTGGGAAATCTGTCAGCAAATTTCACATTTCTATTATTACAAGACCAATTTTAGAACTAGAAAAAAAATCATAGCAATGATAAAGCTCCAGGTGGAGACGGGTCAGAACTGCAAATACTTTCATAATGAAGTGCCAAAATTTCAGAGTGAATTCACTTTTAGCATGTTCATATTATCTTGAATTGGCTTTCCACAAACATTTGGTCGATTAAAATGTTGACTGACAACAGTATTTACACTTCATTTCTTACAAAGCTGCATATGCAAGTATTCATGGCTAATGAGTTTGCATTAGCATGAGCAATTGCTCTTGCTAGAAATGCTCACGCATTTCTGAGTTTAGGAGAGCAGGTAAATCCCTCCATATTGTGGGCAGTATCAAACTGTGTGCTTCCATCTCAAAGACTTCCTCCAGGCACAGTTTAAATTCATCTATTGACATGCAGGACCCCAGAACTGAAGCTGTAATGAGACTGGGGAGGTGGAGACTGGGTGCCATATGACTAATTGACTAGTAAGCTTAAATTGCTGACACCATGCTATTGCCCAGAAACTTCATAAAAATGTAAACACAAGTGGTTAAAAAAATTCTAATAATACATCTTGAGAGAAATCACAAGTGCTTGTACATGTGCTATGATTAGGGAGCATCCATTATTTAGTCACTTCTGTCAAATACTACTTTAAAAGCAATCCAGTCTAGCACTGGGTTTTTTTTCTTTTTAGACCAGACTGCAGGCACCCTGGTTAACATCAGAAGATAAAGGACTTCTGACTTCTTCCTAGAAGAGAAAAATGCAAAAACTTCCTCAACATCTATGAGAATAGACATCTATTAGTAAAGAATTAGGTAACTCTAATGCCTTGACTAGTCACTGTGTTGAAGGTAAAGTCTGATTTAAATCATAGAATCATTAGGATTAGAAGGGACATCTAGTTCCAACCACTCTGTCATGGATAGGGGTGCCACCCACTAAGGGCCCCATCCAACCAGGCCTTGAACCCTTCCAGGATGGGGCATCCACCTGGCAACCTGTGCCAGTGCTTCACCATCCTTTGAGTAAAGAATTTCTTCCTCACATATTTTCTAAATTTCTCCTCTTCTAGTTTAAAAACCTTCCCTTTTGTCCTGTCACTATCTACCCATGTAAGAAGTCACTCTCCCTCCCTTTTTATAAGCCCCCTGTATGAATGGGAAGGTTGCAATGAGGTTCTTCCAGAGCCTTCCCTTCTCCAGGCTGAACAATGCACACACACACCTCCTGGAATAGTTTTTTGGGCTCTGTAGCCCTGTTCCAACCACATTCTGAAGAGTGTCTTAGAGTCCCTCCCAGCGCAGCACAATACTGAGGTGGTCAGAGTGGTGCTGCTGAGCTGACTCACTCTTGAGAAGGCAGCCAGAGACCAGACACTGTCTGAAGAAGTTTTAAGTAATGTGGAGAACTGGCTGACTTCAGTTGGAAACCGAAGTAAAAAATAAAATGAGACTACAATAACTTGCTGTGCCTGTGAAATTTGAAGGCTTAACCATGCATTGCAGATATGTAATTATGAAATATGACTTCATGGTTCTTCATGGATGTGTCTGTTGGTGACCAAACACCACTCTGTATAAGATGTTTCACATTTGGTTGACTCTGAGCAAACCTATAAAATGTATAACTGTTATGACAGTCAGTGTAAGAAACACAGATCATGACCAATGTATTTGAGTCCTTATTATCCTCCTGGGCTTTTCTGAATTTCGAGAAAAAAGACAAAAAAAGCAGGGTTTTTTTTACAGACAGATTTTTGATGTAATTTTGTGTTCCAGTCCTAGGGATAGGCATCAGGACACAGATTTTTACATCATAATTTTGGGGTCTTAATAATAAATATGCTTAAATTATTTTTTAAATGCAGTGGTAATTAGGAACCTGAAGAATGCATGCTGCTATAAAACACAGAGTCTTGTAGGCCATAAAAAACTTCCCTTACCCATATGCTTGTTCAAAGAAAATTTAATTCATAGCCTTTAGGTATTACTTTGAAAAACTGATGTCAATAAGGATGCAAGATCTGAAGATAGGAAGGATTCAGAAAGACAAATTAATAAAAAAACCCAATCTAACAATTCTGCCTTGACTCTGAACAGTCTGCTAATAAGCAAAAGAATTGCTCACTGTTGGCTGGATGCTGCTGACTTGTGCTGTTCCTGCTTCATCTGCCACCATATTATTATTATTTTGCCTCAAGCATTGCTGTGGAGCTCACTTTAGCTAATGATCATGCAACTAATAGTCTGTCAGCCTTAATATCTATGGGAAACAAAATGGAATTTGTCCCTACAGTATTAGCCATGCTTTCTAAACACACTTCCTTTGGCCATATTTATTGAACATTACATTTAATGCCTACTGTACTACATGCCTACTGGATATGTGAAATAAAGAAAAATTTGATAGGGCAGTACATAGAAGTCTACGTAAACTTCTTTGGCACACCCTTGAAATACAAAAACAGATCAACTTAGATTGTTGCTCAGTTTTTGGAGTAAATGCAAGAGATGAGAAGCAGCGAGTCAATAGACTGGCAGCCAATAATAATGCCAATTTATTGAAAGACTCAGTTTTTGCCTGAAGTCATCTAATTACATGTATTGTAACCACAATGAGGTTTAACAAAAGGGCAATTAAAGCTTCCATTTTGAGGAGGTAAAAAAGTCTAACTCCAGGGTGAATCGAATGGGAGGAGAGTCAGCTGGGGTAAAATCAGCAAGGGTTCCTGATCTGAGTTCTGAGTCCCTTAAACATGGTAGGGATTAATATTGCTAGTGATTGCCACCCTAACCAGCACTGCCCCCAGAGCAATGGGTGCTGAGCTGTGTCAGGAGAAAAGCTGGCTGCCTTTGGTTCCCAGGGTGAGCTGGGAAGGCTCAGAAGCCCGAAGGCTCACTCTGCTCTGCTGCATTTGCCACAGTGCTGCTGAGATGACCCCTTTCAGTGAAGTAATCTGTGAACTGCCAGGAAAGCGTGAGAGAAGGGAACTGGGAAAAGCAAGCAGTGGGTTCCTTTCAGGCAAGTTATTGTTGAGTCAGAGTCTGTCCCTCTAGACTATGTTTCCCTGTTCCACAAATAGCTTTGCATCAAAAAAAACCTCGGGAAAAGTGAAATGACTGTATCTTGTTTTCACCACTGTTTTTCCATTTCTGAACACAATTATCACTTTTTCTCTCTCTGGTCACTTGTTCAATTGCTCAAAATTCACCTCATTAGCTAAGAAAATGAGAAGTACTGGTTTGAGATTTACAGGTTTCTTTCAAGTGTTTGGTGACAGTGACAGGAATCTTCCCTCCTGATTTGGACTCAGAAAAGCTTGAGTTTAAGACCTCCTAACATACATCCAAATGAAGTTCTAGGAAGCTTTTGAACTTTAGGGATCTCCACTTACTCTAAAACATGGCCCAAAGAGTAAACGCTCACTGCAAGGCAAGTATAAGGCTTATAGTCTACACCTCAGCTCTGCTATTTGCCAGCAGCCAAGGCTGAGGTCTTGAGTATTTAGCTATTCCCTCTCTGAAGTTAGTGAAAATACAGTCAGTTCACTCATACCTGTTCAAGTTTTGCTTAGAATAATGGATTTAATTCTTCATGCAGTGGAATGTAATCACCCAAAGTGCTCGGAAAGGGTAGAGTATTAAACAGGTAGGCACATTAATACTCTAAGTCCTTTAATTAGCTTCATTTCTGCATTATATTTGCCCCAGGGTCACTTCACACCTGCTGCCACATTTCGCTTAGTACCAGTTTTCCACCAAAGCCAGTTTGTACCCTAGAAAGAAGATTCCTACAGAACCTCACTTTACTCTCCTACATATATTTTTTTATATATTTTACATTATGCTCTGTAGGTATGTATTTTACTGACATGGCTCCAGAGCTGAATATTTCAGGAACAAAGACCGTCTCTTAGAGACAGGGGTGGTGTATATAAGCACCCAACTAGAGTTCTGCATACAGTTGTTTATATCACATGCTTTAGGAAAGATGCAGATCATCTGGAAAAAGTCCAGGGTAGGCAAGAAGAGGAGTTGTGAGAAAAATTGAGTTGTTTAGTCTAGAAAATGGGGAATGTGAGAAGCCTTTCAGTATTTTAAACATTATTGCAAAATAGCCTGAATTAATAAATTCCCATGTGACTGAAGACAGGGAAAAAAGCAACCATTTATGCTACAGCATGAGAGATTTCAGATGACCTTCTGGAAAATCTTTCTAATGGTTAATGGCAGTTCAAGATTGGAGTATCCACTGGGGAAGGAGTGGAGACTTAACTGAAGTAGTAAGGCATTAATCCACTGATTTTATAGGGTCTTGACATAAGATTATTAACAGTTTAAATGTGTATCTCACATAAATGTGTAGATGCACAAGCATGTCTTCAGCACAACAAATTGGCCATTGCTGAAGCAGGCCAGGTTCTCTTTCCATTTGCTGGTTCTGTGAGGCCAAACTATGGGCCTTTCACTCTCTTTCTTAAGTGGACAAACACTTATTCCAGGATTCAGGTGGGAAGTGGCTTGCTCAGCTGGTTAGTAAACATTGCTAATTATTCTGTGGTTTTGAAGTCATGAAACTATATATTCACACTCTACTGGGCATGAGACAACACATCAGAGGCTTGAGGAAATTAAAACAAATAAAAAGCAAGTTTTTGCTTCATAAAGCATACATAAAACCATCAGATATTCAGAAGTCCTTCTGGGTTTTCAGAGAAGTTGTCTCATTAGATCTTTATCATCAAGGTTTTCATAAAAACTGGAAATAAGAAAAAAGTTGATTGTAATGGCAATTAGGTAGAGCACCTAAGAGTTACGTTATTTGAATGCTCTCTCAGCCTCAAACCACCAGTGTTAACTTCATAGAAGACTGATACAGTCTTCTTTTCATTGGAAAGGTTTTTTGTTTGAACAACATATGAGGTTACATATGTCACCTGGAGGTAAAAACATTCAGCATCTCAACATTAGAACTTTCAGAATAGCAAAAGACATAGGAGCCAGTTCTGCTACAGTGGAAAGTAGGACAGGGATATTTTGTCAATGAATGAAGGTCCTGGAGAAAGCTTAATTGTGTACAAACTTTTTGAAGTATGAAAGGTATTAATTTTAAACAGTAAATGACAAACTAAACATAAGATTGAATATAGGACCTTGTAAATAACTATATTTGCAACTTTATATTAACATTATAAAAATTACTGCTAAATGGTGTCATTCTTTCTTAGTGTACAAATTCAAGTGAATAATATAATATTTTCGCTGGTGGTTAGGTTGTACATACACACACTTCTATTGTAGTAGGAATTACTGTTTTAATTTCCAACAATTGCAAGGATTATAAATGTTTTCACTTTTTACATCCTTTTCTCTGGAAAATTAGCTGGAAGTGATGGACACACACATTTTGACACTTTAAAAAATTTACCTAAGCTTAGAAAACATCTCCATTATACAGGAAATAATACATATTTTTCATATTAGGGCAATAGTAATTTTTTAATCTATTTGCATTTTAAAGGAGTGATGTGGACTGTTTAGGAAAAAAAGGGAAATTTGAATCTGCTCCATATATTTGTCTTTATGGTAAGTGCTGTTCTTCCAAATATAAACAAAATTATACTTATAGCAGAATAGAACACTTAGAGCATATTAGAATCTTACTCTCTATATCATTGGGGTTTTTAAAAAGAAAGTTTAAAAAAGGAGCTCCTACTTCAAGTTTCACATTTAAAGCAAAAAGCACTTAGAGTTAACTGTGAGTACATATAGGATTCTTGACTAATACTGTAAATAAAAGAGTTACATTTTTTCCTGCTCAGAAGGAAGTAGGTGCATTCTTTCTGACATTCTCTAGCCATCTCACTAGTCCCTGCTATGCTCTGACTTATAATCGGTATAATTTGTGGAGCAATCAATATTTCCATTTTTATGACAAAATGACATCTTGTGTGCAAATGAAATCTCTCAAAGCATCTGTATCAGCATGGAAGTAATCAAATTGCTTGGTTGCTCTGTATCACAAGTAGGGAGCACATCATAGAAATAAAGAGGGACCTTCACACACAGGTGGAATCTGCTAGTCAGGGAATAGCCATAGTAACAAGCTTGTGTGAAACATATTCTGTTTGATTTCCTGCTTCCAGGAACCCACTTAGTTTGGTATACTTAGATGCTCTGCATCTCCACTTGTCAGTCAAGCCACCATCTGCTCCTACTCCCTGTAACCCCTTCCAGGTTCCTATGTATCCCCACATATCTTTAAATCCCTTCTACTTCAAAGAGTTTGAACAACCTCTGATCCTTTCCCTTCTGCTTTGAGCATGTCCCAGCTCCCCAGTATGTGGGCTGAGAAGTGCTGGCCTGTTAAAAGGTTGTGCCTACATCCTATTCTGAAGACAGATGCAAGTTTGCTTCAAGCTGGTGGGAAGCGAGCCAGTTTGGATGCAGAGGCCACGTGACTGCATTATCAGCATAATGCTGAGCTTGATGCAATAAGCCTGACAGAGAAACAGAATATATTAGCTGAGCTTCAGTCAATGCAGAGCTCAAGCAAAGCAAGCTTACATCTGTCTGCAATCTGTCAGGCAGCTCCGTATTGTGCCTGAATCGCCTAATTCCCCCTTCAGTCTTAATAGCCCACACACAAACTGAAGCAGGGACTGAAAGCCATTCTGTTTGCCCTTTACATATGAATTTGCTGATACCAGGCTTCTGTCAGAAACGGCATACCTGCATGGAGCTCTACTCCACCGTGCTGCCATTTCTATCATAGGAACCAGGTCTACATTTGCCAGAAAGCTTTTATACTCCACATCTATATTTACATTTGTTCAGTTACCAGTAAGAGATTATTTTCTGCACTGCTACCTGTCTCCACCCACTGAGAATCATCTTGAGAGCCACATTTATTACAAAAAAAGATTTGCAATTCTCTTTCCATTTTCGATCTGTCCAAAAGCACAAGAATTCTGATAAAATAAGACTCACAAAAACACTACTTGCTTTCAGTGATCCAGCACTGCTTAGGATGAAACCCACAGTTAGCCATTTTGAAACACATCAATAGAAAGTAAAGAGACTGTTAATCCTTAGGACCATATACCCCTGGGAGACCTTACAAGCTACCTTTCCCGAAGTCCACTTTCAATGTTACATCTATTGATCATAAAGACTGGACACTATTAAATGTCCAGCTGCCACATACTCTGGCTATTGAAGGCCTTTTTTAATAAAACTTGAAGACTACTGGCTTAGAGCTCTCTGTTCATAAGCATTTTCTCTTTTTTTTTCCTCCCCCCAAGGAATCACTGATAGATAAAAATGTCTTCCTCAAGGAGACACAACCCTAATGCCTGAAGCTCCCTGAAGTGACTGCCTAACACTTAGGTTACTGCATACGATCATACAAAAGTCTTGAGCCTTTTTGCATGTTATTCTTGAATATGTCTGTAAATTCCTCTGTCAAATCACAGAAATCATCTTGGAGAAATATTCATTATCGATGCTGCTTTGTTCTGTAGGAAGTGCAGATGTTCTCCAAAAAAGAGCGTCTATCTTCTCACTGGAGCTATAGAGATTATTAAAACTTAAGTAGCATCCAAATTCACTGAAATTAAGAAAATTAAAAGATGCAACCAGGTTTCCAAGAGTAGGTACCCACTACAAAATCTAGGATACAGATTTGCCCCTCTCCCCATGCCTCCAGAAACATGCAGTGGAAGTTGGCCCAGGCTGGAACAAATCACACAACCATCTTCAGCCTAAAGGAGAAGGCTACAGGACCACCATGTCCATGGTTCAATGGTACCTGGTTCTCTTTTATGAATACTGACCTCATTTATTCTTGTAACACAGGATTCATAACCTGTCTTGCAGGCATGTGCATCTGGCTTGACTGAATTTCCACTGTGTCAATCTGCTTCTCAAATCCTTTCAGCCAGCGAAGAACATTGGTGATACCTGAGCAGAAACAAAGATGACAAAAAATACTCCAGGCCATTTTGCAGTGGGAAATTATTTCATATTGTGTTTTGTTCAGAAAGGTTTGACAAAAAGTCTACCCCAAGAAACGTCTCTGTCTTATGCATCTCACTAGTTAAACACAAATAGTTTAAGCATTAAATAATTGCAAATATTTTTTTTTTTGTATGACAGGTTTGGACATCTGAACACTGGTGTTTTATTGACAAAAAAGTCTGCTCAGTCTAATGCTTGGAGCGGAGACAGGCAGCTCCTGACAGAACTGCTCCTGAAGTATCATCCTGTGACTATACTCTAGTGTCTTGCAGTCAGCTTCTCAGTCTGGAGCACTTCTTCTGCACTGTTATCCCAGCTTCACAAGCCCAAGGAGAGCTCTGTGGTATTGCCTACATACTAAATGGGTTATCGGGGATGACTGCTTATCCCTGCAGCTTCTGCAGTGAGATCACACCTGTGTGTGTATTCCCCACAACTCCCCATAGGCACCTACCAAATTTCCCAAGCATGGAGAGAGACACTGGCAATCACCAGACACAAGCCATGGTGGCATGAGGAGCAGGAAAGGTTCTCCTCCAGGAGCAACAAGGACATGAGGCACACAGGTGCAGCCATAAGCTTTAATGCTCACAGGAATCAACTCGGCACTTTTTGGCCTGGCACAAAACCTCATGTCTTCTGCTTTAGAGCTGTGATAAAGGCAATGAATCAGCACTGCCATGGTCACAATGCCCAGGTGCTACAAAATTGTTCTTCCAGCCCTGCTTGGGGTGTGCTGAGACAGCTGCCTGATGAGAAATGAAGCCTGCTTCAGCAAATGCCTGGCCAGGAGGTCTCCATTGGGTTCCATCCCACCCCCAGCTGGGAGCAGCCCCAGCCCTGGGCATCTCCCAGGGGATAGGCATAGAGGCAGGTTTGGCTGGGCAGGGCTGTGGGCAGCTGGAGATCAGCCCTGCTGCAGCATGACTGGGACAGAGGCTGACAGCCTTAGGGGCTGATGTGGGGTACTGGGCTGTAGGGAGCCCCTGGGGGCTGGCAGGGACAATCGGGGGGGGGTGCCCCTGGGGCCCTGTCACCAGATTATTTTTGTCAAATTTCTGTTCTCAGAGACTTTTCTCTCATCTGGACATGTTGATAGTCTTTTGCTCCCTCTCCCTCAGCCCTCCCTGACCTTGCTTGGCTGTAGGAGCTCACTGTGGATCACACTTGCTCACTTAGTGGCACTAAAGCAGCCATCTCTTTGAGACACATTTGGCTGCCTTATTGCACAGCCCCCCAGCCTGCCTTTGGAGAGATTGGTGCCACAGTGGAGAGGTGCACTGCATCATGCCTGCCTGCAGCTCCAGCAACAGGAATTCCCCACCTTTCCCCCCACGGGCTTCCAGCTTCCTTCAGACTACCACCCTTGTGAGCCATGGACTCTGAATCAGAAAAATCCCCATTCCCTGGTTCAGAAGCAGTAGTCACTGCTCTTTTAGTGTTGCACCCGAGGGAGAACTGCTGTCTCCCTTTGTACCTGCCGTGGTCTCAGCTACAGCTGTCCCTGTGCTGCCATGACCTAGGAGGTGATTTCATAGCTATGCCACAGCTCCCTGCCTCAGCGCTGTGCTGTCTCTGCTTTACAAACCACTTTTCAGCTATCAAGTTTTAGTCAAAATTTTCTACTACAGGTTACAACAGCTTCTTCCAGATGCTGGCTCATTTACAAGAAGTGGGTTAGCCTTCACCAACCTTACTCACTGTTAACCCTCCCTGACTCATGCTCCAGTTCAGGGAGTTCAATCCTGTCATGCTCTGATGACAATTTATTTTAAGTGCATCAATATTTTGAGTGGAAGGACCTACTTTTAAGTTAGACAGAAAGAGAGGAGGAGTTAAGGTTCTTTCCATCTAAAAGGCCAACTTTGATATACCCAGGGATAAAGGAGATGAAGCCTATTCAGCCGAGGATTCAAAGAATTGAAAGCATGAAATAATCCATGTTTTTTAAAGTAAAAGATGAAATCAGATATAGAACATCTTTTTGTCAAGAAGAGGGAAAAGAAAAAGCCATTGGAAAGGAATATAGACTTTGTTGAATGAATAGGCATATGAAAAATGTGGTTAGGACTAGACAAGGAGACAAGGGGCGGGTGGATGGGAGTAATCACTAGAGAAAGCTGTTACACAGCATCTGTATCAGAGTTGAAAAGACAGACCTGCCACTCCACAGTTGATTTAGTCCACACTGAATCTGAACTCTAATTAAATTGTCATTTTGGCAATATCTTGTAACAAGGAGTCCTATGTGGCAGTTATGCATTTGCCCTTTAGTTTCACAATTCCCTTTTCTAAAATATATTTTGTTGCTATTAGTTTGACCGCCCTTAACACTAAATCACTGCTGCTCTGGCATTCAGTGCAGAACTGCCTTGTGAAATGTCTCACTCAGTAATTGCCTCCACTGCCCTTTCGTCCCAAGGCCATCATTACTGTTTGCCTCGCAGGTCTGCAAACCTGCCCACAGCTCCCAAAGTTGTCTCCCAATCCTACATTTCAGTGACCTCATCTCTGCAGGCCATAGTCTCTCTCACACTTGACATAAACTCAGATCAACAAATCCACCCCCTAAAGCACAGATAATTATACTCCTCTACTGCCAGGAAGCTCTAGTGCATCCTAGTGAATCAAATGTGGAACAAACCTAGATCTTTGCCAACACGCTCAATCTTTGTTTCTGTAGATATCTACATGGATCTTCTGTTGGAGTGTGAATGTCCTTGGGGCTTGCTTGTGCAACAGAAGTTTGTCTCAGGCACCCTTTCATGATCATTGGGAGAGATAAAACTTTTTGAACTGTGACAAAAAACAGTGAGTTTAGTTCTGTCTCCATAGAGTCTCACTCAGTTGCTTTTGGATACAAACAAGGTTCAAATTCCTTTCAAAATCATTACGTTGCATTTTCAGTGGGATGAAACTTACCTGAAAGTAAGGAACTTATGCTGCAATGAGATAAAAAGAATGTACTCTCAAGGAGAAAGAAATGGTTAAAGGATAGGACACAAAGGATAAAAGTCCTTGGAGGAAGATCACCAGTGGAGTCCCACTGGGCTGTATTACATATTGTTATTATTATATATTATATACAGTGTATTCCCACAGGAATATGCCGATTGATCTAGTCCTAAGTGACCTGGAAAGTGGTATGAGATAAAGAAACAAAATTTGCTGATAGTACTATTCAAAGAAGTAAATTTAGAGCCAACTGCTAAGAGCTGAAGAGGGATATCATAATGCAGAATGTCTTGGAAATAAAAATGCAGTTGAATTCAATATTGATAAATGTAAAGTAATGCACATGGGAGAAAAAGCCCAACTATACATATGCAATGATAGTCACCAAAGTAGCTGTTACCACTGTGGAAAACAATCTTTATATTGCTGAGGTTATTATGGAGAGGCCTATGAAAATATCAGCTCAGTAGCATTTTAAAAAGCAAACTAAATATTGGGAAAGAAATTAACACCAAATCAGAAAATAGCATGAAGTTGCTGTATAGACTTAACTGTGTGACTGCACTTAAGTAGTGTGAGTTCTTCTGTCCCCATCCTCCCAGCTCAAAGAAATGTGTGGAGAAAAAAACAAAGATGTTGCAAAATCTGGAACAGTTTTGGTGTGAGAAATGGTCAACAGGATCAGGAACCTTTGTCTGGGAGAAGAGAAAACCAGGGAGTGCACATGATATATGTCTAAATAATCTTAAGTGCCTGAAAGGAAGCAGATAGAGAAAAAGTGTTCATTGTCTTCCAGTATAGCATGAAATGGAATCAGTAGAGGTAGTCTCAAATCAAGCAAAAAGAGGTAACTTTTCAAACTATAGTTCAGCTGTGTAACTCATTGCCGCAGGAGGCTGTGGGCACAAAAATTCTCTGGAGCTTAAAAGAATCACAGAAAGGGAATCTGTTGAGAATTCCTGGATACAGAGACTCAGAGTTTTCCAAAGATGGAGACTCTGGGAGTGTGAGAAAGGGGTCTGGTAGCATGGCTGTATTCTTGCTCTGTTTCTCCATCCCTTTTTCTGCTGTGCATCATTATTGCCCAGTGCTGATGAGCTGTGATGGGCCTGCTACAAAATTTCTGGTGTTTTATGGTTGTCCCCTTAAAGGATCACGGTAACTTCCAGAGCTCACTGTTTTTCGTCCTTGGAAGTGAGTGAGGAAAACTTAGCTCTGATGCCTATTTTATTCTGGAATAAAATATAGTTTTGGTCTAAGTCAGAAGGGAGGTGTAAGCTGTGTGACTTGGATTAATTTGGCATTCAGTGGGTGTGTGAATGATGACATACCCACCAATGGAACAGATGGTCTGGGCAGCAGAAAAAATAACCAGATAGCTATAAAATAAAGCAAGCTCCTTCCAGGCAAGTTCTTATTTTCATTTCACCTAAATAAACCTGAAACAATTTCATTGAAAGGACTGAGCTGTTTACCTCTTTCACTTGAGGTATATCTTTTGTCTTTGCTTAATTTGGACACTGGGATTTACTTGCTGGAAATTCCTCTTCTTTCTCCAGCTTGAATTTGTGTCCTTATATTATTAAATCTCTTGTCAAATATCTTATACTGTGTCTATGGACCATCATCTAGACTGACCTCCAGAAAGCTGAAATCAGTCTTACATTAATTTCTCCTCAGCCCTGTGCATCCTAGGGGTGGCAGCTGGGATGAAGAGATCCTCAGGCTGATGAGGCAGGAGTGACACTTACATCTCTGCAGGCATTGCTTAGCACCATGGGCAAGCAGAAACTCTGAAACCTCCTTAACTTAAGCTAAATCAATCTTGAAGTTGTTGAACGACAGCAAAGGTGTCAGTCCTTAGACAAAAACTACAACCCTACACTGTAGGAAAAATACATCCCTAAGAGATGCATACACTGTCTCTCTTTTTCTTTTCTTGTTCTTTCCACACACCTCACATAGCTCTTTGTGCTGTGGCTGTACTGGTGTCAGAGGTGGACCACACAGATAATAGCCAGTGTTGCATAAGGAATTTATCAGATATGTCCCAAAGCAATAAAATTTTTACATGTCCTTAAGTGACAGCAAGATAAATAATGTGATAAACAAAAGTGTTCAGATTTTAAAGGTAATACTAAAATTGATAACTCCTCATCAGAGCTTTATCCCAGAATAATATTTTCCACATTGCAGATACAGTTTTCTCTATTTTCATGTAATCTGATAAACATAGTTTCTGTTATCCTAAGCATGAATGTTTGTCAATACCAACTTTAAATAATAAAGAGACTGATTTGGTTGCAGGAAAAAAGAATGAGTCATCCAGCTTAAAAAAAAACACTGCATTCTTGTAAATGTATCCTGTATATCTGTATACTTAAATAAGACTAAAATATGATGATGCTATATTGTTTCCAAGTAGAAACGGTATCCAGATCTCTGTGTGGGTGGATAGGTAGTGGGTGGATATAATAAAAACCTCTATGATGTATTGTACATATCCCTCTGTTGTTTTCAAATACCATTCTGAATTATTAATACCTAAAAATGGAAATGTCCAGTTCTGCCCTTATGCATCATTGTTTATTTCAATAAACCTAAATTTAGCAGGAAATGGTGAATATTTAATTGTGCAGCATAAATAATGAAGATTCCCAACCATTCTGGAAAGTCCCTGTTTCAGAGATGGCAAGTGCTTCATTTGATGTTTATTGCTGTACTCTGCTGCTGAAGTCTTCTGATTCATGACTCAGCCACTTGATATGCTGTGTTGAACTCCTCACTTTCACAAACCAGGGGGAGAAAACAGAAGGGTCTCTGACTTTGTCCTTTGTCTTAACTTTGGCTTACCTTTTACTTTGGGACTCACTAGTGGAAGATGCTGAGTCTTCTGCTCATTGTTTCCTTGACTGGTTTATGCAAGCCAAGCCTCCTTGCCTGTCCCATCTGTGCCTTTCTTTGGGTTCTGCCTGGAAGGAAAGCCGCGTGCCTGTCCATGGGAGAGGCCCAGTGTGTTTTTGCCTGGCACCCCAGACAGTGGAGGAATGACTGCCTGTGCTAAGCACCCTCAAAGCCAGACAAGAATTTCCTCAGGTGGTTTGTAGTGCAGGATCTGCCCGGCTTGTGAAGGCAGGTACTGATAGGAGATGCACTGACAGAGACAGTGTTGATCTCCTCCTCTGTGTTTTGTCTGCAAAGCTTTTCCCCCTTTTTTTTTGGCACTGCCACACATTTGATGTCTCTCCTTCACTCTCTTTGATCTACACCTGAGTGTTTTGCAGTTATGAGAAATCAGTGGTTAAGGCATAATTGGGCTGTTTCCCTACTCCAGATCTCCAGGAAGTCCATGGCCTCTTCTAAAATCTAAATGGGTTTCATAACACTGGATAACTCAAGGAAAACATTAAAATATGGTTCATCTTGCTGTGAGCCAGCATGCAAATGTGCAGCTGGATGCAGTGGGGCTGTGCTGGGGGCAGTTAGATTTGTTGAAATCACAGAAATATCCTGGGAGAGTTGTAAAGTACCTCCAGCAAGCTCTGCTCTCCCCCACAGCACAGCAGCCTTCTGCTCTTCCCTAACATAAAGGTGTTCTGGGTTGGGCAGAGGTTGCATGGCCCCTGTCTGCCCCCAAATGCATCACTAAAAACATCAGGATCCTTTGACACCTGCTGACACAGGAGCTACACACATCTAGAGGGGACAGCGCCAGCTGATACCACACAATCACAGTTTTTAAAATAAAACAGGGAGCTGAAGTTGGCCTCAGATCTCAGCATGTCACTGCTCAGTCTGGAATACTGAATATAGTCCTTATTTTGTGAGATTCATCCCTATGAATGAAAGGGCTTCACCATTCATCTACTCCCTTTTTTGTATAGAGCCACATCTACCTATATGACTTTAGTCCTTTGTTCACTTCCATGCTCTCTACTAAGAACCAGAGAAAACTGCACATTTATTAATCTTTTTAAGAAAATGCCTGTGTGCTACTGTAGTAGTAAACTGGCTGGCTCTGGTTGCACCCCATCACAACCATGGGGTAACGCACAATCTGGCAACATATTTGCATAGAGTTTGTGAGCATGGCTTTGGGATTAAGGGAGGTAGTGTCAGGAAAAAGGATTCCACTGAAGGATAGACAAGCAAAGTCACACTGCATGTTTCTTTCACATCAGTTTGTATCTTAATTCCTATCAAGACTGAGTATCCAGGTAATTGAAACTAACCCAAGCTAGCAGAGCTCCATATAATTTCTCCTCAGAACTTCAGAGATGCAGAGATACCACCTTTTGATTTTCATTCACTTGCTCTAAACACAGTATACAAAATGGCCTACTTAAAAGTCAAAGTATTTCTAAATCATATTTCTTAAGCATAAAGGAATAAAACCTCATTATTTGACATTGCATTCACTTTGTATGTCCTTCCCCTATAATGCGAATTATGAATTCTGTAATTTCACACTTCCTTTTGTAGAAAATTATAAGCAATTTTAACATTATAGTTAGTGCACCTGGTCTGGGTCAGGTCTACAGCTTCATCTACAGTGCAGATGAAAGTGTTAATGTCTATATTTTGTGTCACAGAATTTATGCACACAGCATAACTTCCATAGGGAGGGAATTGAAAGCAGTGCCTCAGCCAGGAATTATGAAAAGGTCTCTGAGTGTGATTGCAAAGCTGGAGATTGACAGAGATAACTGGAATTGAATAGAAGAGCAGGGAGTGTTTGCTAACCTGGTAACAATACATATTATTGTGCTGAGGAAGTATGAAGCAAAACTAAACAAAACTTTGAATTATCCTTTCCAAGCCTACTGAGGGATGAGTGGCCACAGAGTTAATACAGAGCATGGTAAAGATATTTTACAGCAGTATACTGGAATTGCAGATTGTGAGACTATTGTTTAAAATGAAGGACTTTAAAGTCTATACTCAGTCTATACTGCTTTGTAAAGCAGTGTCGTGGTTTAAGCCCAGCCAGCAACCAAGCCCCAGGCAGCTGCTCAATCACTCTCCCACCAGCTGGATTCAAGAGAAAATCAGAAGGGTAAAAGCTTGAAAAATCATAGGCTGTGATAAAGACAGGTTAATAGGGAAAGCAATACCCATGCAAACAAGCAGAGCAAAACAAGGCATTAATTCCCTGCTTCCCATAGCAGGTGCTCAGCCATCTTCAGGTGGGCAGGACTGCATCACATGCAATGGTTACTTGGGAAGACAAACTCCATCACTCCAAATATCACCTCCTTCTTCCCCCCACTTTATATACTGAGCATGATGTGATATGGTCTGGAATATCCCTGTGGTCAGTTTGGGTCACCTGTCCTGGCTGTTTTTCTTCCCAACCTCCTGTGCACCCCCAACTTCCCTTTCCATGTAACAGTAGGAAAAGCAAAAAAGGTCTTGGCTCTGTGTGAGCCCTGTTCAGCAATAACAGAAATCTCTGTATTATCAACCTTGTGTTCAGCACAAATCCAAAACACAGCCCCCTACTAACAAAAGTAGGTAAGTTGCCTAGTCTACAAAGAGCTTGGATGCTCTCAGCTCATGTGTAATACATAGTTCTGGCCTCATATAGGTTAACTACAATATATGAGGGCAGATAGGAAACTATTCTTTTAATATATTACAGTAATCTAGTCTGAGGTAGTTTATGCCTCAAATGAAAACCTGATTTTTTTTTTTTTTTTTTAAGAAATTCATTCAACTGATATTGAAGTAAATTTCAGTCTACTGATGGAGCTTGCTGATAACTTTTTTACCACTGGCAGCATCCCAGCTGATGATGGTTATCAATGGCCTAGAGTTTTTAACAGTAAATATGGGTTTTTTGATGTTGAAAAGCAGGTGGAAGGAATAGCACAGTAACTCATGCATTTGTATAAGACATAAAGAGTGCCGTTAAAACTCCATTCCAAAGATAAAGTGACAATTTCCACTGTAAGGCTAAAGCCCACCTATCAATATCATCTTCAGGACAGGGCCTCATTCAGGCTAAAGAATGAACTCTTGCACCCACTGAGAACCACCTTAAATATTACCCTCCCTGCCTTTCAAAAGAGACATTCCTCTTGAGCCTTGCCTTCTCTGGAAAAAAAACCCCAAAATTTTAAGTACATTTGCATAGGTTTATATATATAAATATATGCCTATTTGTTTTATTTATATATAGAACAGAAACAAGACCCTATTAAAAGAAAACCAAAACCTATTAAAACAAAGCAGTGCTCCAAATGCACAATTTCCCCCAAAAGAGCCATGAGGCTGAGCTGTTAGTGGCAAATAGCAAATCCATCACTTCAGACTTGTGCTTGGATATTGCTATGAGGAAAGTAAAATGAAAAGCCACATGGAGCATAATGGAGCACTCACTCTCCATGTGCCAGAATCACCAGGTGTGTGAAATCACAGAAACACCAAATGTGTAAGAGAGGACACCCTTGTAAGAATGGAGAGGTTGGCACAACTCTGAGCTAGAGTCCAGGCTGCCTGCAGACTTCAGGTAACAGCATGCTGGGGTGACAATGACAATGTGCTTCACTGTGTCCCAAACATGTAGATTATTTGCAGCACTCAAATTGAGGAAGAAGCATGGGGACCACAAGATTTTCTACTCTGATAGAGAGTTCACTCATTTCCTTCATCTTCCAAGCAGCGTCTCTCTGTCTCTTATCAGGTCCTGTATCTTCTCCCAGTGAGAATCTGGTTGCTTAGTAAATGCCACACTGACATCCAGCCTTCAAACACACCTCTGCTTTAACTCATGACACCTCAACTGTGCTGTGCAGGCAACCGCAAGGCTGCCACAGCTCTTGGAATGTTTTGGCTGCCTAGAGGACTGGGAAGCTTTGTGTGGAGGTAGTGCTAGGTGGCAGCTGGGGGACAGTATGCAGGTTTCCATATAAAAGTTTGAGAGTAGGGCTGTGTACATTTGTAGGGCATGGTTAAGGGGCAGAGCTGGATTAACCCGTGTGCAAATGGGTTGGCAGAAAAAGATTTGGAGTGCAAAGACTCAAGATCTGGCTAAGCTTCTTCAGCTCCTTTCCTTCAGCTTGACAGCTGGAGATGGTCTGGCTTAACTGAAGTCTTCTTGAGCAACTCTCCACACCATGGCAAGCCTGATCCACAAACAATTCAGGGAAAGGGATGCAGAAAACTCTGGTCTCAATGTATGTCTTTCCAGAGTAGACCAGGATAAAAGTGCCATGTTGTCATTCCCCAAATGAATCACAATATTTTTTTCAATAAAAGGTATGGAAAACTATCAAACAAAATTTCTAAATTCTTATTCCATTTTTTTAATGTAGTCAAAGATGCACAAACTTGTCTCAGCTAGACAAGCTAGAAATAGTGCAACAGCCCTGGGACCTTACTGGGGAAAGGAAGCAAAACATAGCCTTTTCATGACCTTGGTGAGCATGTTAATGTATTCCTTTACTTTCCACTGTACTGTGTATAATAAAGGCTTTATACCCAGAAGTCTCTCTCCTCTTTTTGCACAACCAGAATAAATCAAATAAGAGGTTGGGTTTTTTAAATAGAATTAAACCCAGATCACATTTAGCTGGGAGAAAGTTATGGGCCTGAAAGGGAGAACAGAGGAGCACTAGCATGGAGGTCTGGTTGGGAGAGCTGGTCCCAATGTGCAGAGGAAGGAAAAGGGCTGTTGTGGTCTGCCCTGTTTGGTGGCATGTGCTGAAGAAGGTAGTGGAAGGGAGGGCAGGGGAAAAGGGAGTAGAGTAGTTATGTCCTGCTTGGGTGAAGTGAGGTGTGATGCTGGCTAGTGTAGGGAAGGAGAGAAAATTCATAAGGGCTGTGGCCTGTTTAAGAGAGACAGGGCGCAAGGTCTATTCATTATACAGACTTGGGGTGTAAGGAATGCACATTTATTTCAGTACAAATTAAAGCTACTTCTCAAAGTGCAGGGTCAGACTCCTCCAACTGATCAAGCTGCACTTACTCAGTGTCCTGATCCAGAACTGGGATATCCTAGGGAAATAACTGCAAGAACAGCACTAAGGATCTTCTTCAGGATGTCAAAGGTAGGAAGGAATTCACTTAGAGAGAAAGACGTGCCATTTTTCAAAAACTGTCAAATGTGGAAGTTGTTTAAGCAGATGTTCCCTTTATTCTTGTTGTCTAACAAATGTTATATCCCATAATACCAAAATAATAACACCTCCTTAGATTAAAAAAACAAAACAAAACAAAACAAAACAAAACAAAACAAAACAAAACAAAACAAAACACCGCAACCTGCTGTTTCTCAAATTCTAAAACTGAAGCGTTGTGTAGGCATGATCCCAATGTCTCTGGTTTTGGAAAGGCAGCCTGGATTATTGTGGCTGCCTGGATGTTGAAAGGCCATGAGCTAGCTGGGGCACAGCAAGGTGATGGTTAGGCAATATATTGCGAGGATTTAGCAGCTTTATTACAGGAGAAAATTATACTGGCTCTTCATGCAGGTTATTGCTAAGCTCTTTAAAGCAATACACAGATTAATAAATTGAAACAGCTTAAAGGAATGGGAGGATAAATTTGCTGTAATCAAGGGACACATGGTGCAAAATAAGGCAGGATCCTAAACTCCATCAAGAATAGGAGCATGACTAAATGGTATCAACAAAGGCAGTGCCAGCCTATGGATAGGTGTGTTATAGTCACTGAACAGCCTACAGGTGCTTAAGCAATTTTAAAATGTGTAACACATCTGCCATTCCTTTCTGTGTCAGACCAATGGAGAGAAAAAGAGAGAACATCCAGAGGTCATGGAAGACCTAGACATCAAGGAGTCAGATCCCAGATTTTAAGCAGTCTTTACCTCGAGATGATATTTCATCTCACGACATACTGAATATGGAGTAACACCGAAGAAATGATCCTCAGACTTGAAGTTTCAACAACAACTCATGGAAAGTGAGTGAGCAAAGCTGAAGTGTCCTATTAATACCATAGCTGACAAAACAACAGTAAAGTGTTTCCCTCTTTGCCATGCATGCAGTAACTAAAATATTAACTGGCTAATGGCACTATTCTTGGAAAAATATCACGTTATTATTATTTTTGAGGAGGATGCTTACTCACAAAAACTGTATTTCCACAAAGAAGAGGAGAGTTTTGCTGCAGGAACTTAAAAATTTTTCTATGAAGTATGGAAAATATATAAATATTTTTCACCTATTTTTTTCTTGAAAATAGGAGTTGAATAACAATTACATAAATAAAATATTATGACACTGTGGTTAAGTTGCTAATTCATGTAAACCTTAAATTACATTATGCTTCTGCCCCTTTTCTTGGAAAAAAAAAAAGATGGTAAACATATTGTTGCCTCCTCTGGATTGAAAAATTTGATGATAGAAATGGAAAAGCTAAGGAATTAGAGGAGAGACCTTTTTTAACAACATTAAATGAAGCATATAAACTTTCCTGAGAGCTTTTCAAAAATACCAGAAAACCCTATAGCACATACCATGATCACTTTAATCTACCTCTCAAATAAACTGTTAATCCCACACACTATCCAAACTTCCCATACCATCTGGCAGGAAGTTTATACAGAACCTGAGAAAATTCCTCAGATTCCAGTCTGGATGGACCCAACAGTGTGATTTGTGAGGTTGATCTAACTAAGCCACACATTTGAATATTTATCCCACACACAGCCAAATTCCTTAGCCCTTGGAGAAGACTTTCATTTTTTATATAGAGAAAGGGCAATGGAAAAGAAAAGGTATGCATTCCAGTATTTATCTAAGTATCAGGAATCTGAACACTTGTAGCATTGGCAGAGAGCAAGAGGTTGAAGTCTGGCCCGGTTGGAAGAGATCCAGCAAGATCTACTCTGCAACACTTACTTAGATTAGAAGAACAAATAAATTCAGTAATTTTATCAAAATGAGCTATTGCAGTGTGTGCATGCTTTACAACCAAACAATAATAATGAGGATGTTCTACAGTCAAGTAGCTCCATAATATCCTATAGCAAACTCTCACTAACTGCTGAATATGATATGAGTTCCAGTCAGGAGTATGAGTTACCAGCCAAAGACATCTCACTCAGAGAGCTAACATTACACCGGTGACACGGGCTCAGGATTAGTCCTTTGGCTTTTCTATAGCTGCTGGAGACGTAAAAATATGGGCAGGCTTTCAACTCCAGAAGTGCCAAGCACATATGCACTACACAGTAACTTGAATGTGCAGGGAAAGCCTTTTAAAATGGTTTCATGATTCAAATTGAGTACACTCTTACTGTGAATTGTACCACTTCTAATCACAGTTTCCAAGTATCAGGTATAAATAATTTCTGTACAATATTAGCAATGGGAAATCCATCTAGGTGAAAGGTATACTGCGTAATGCATTTAAACTGTGTTCTGTCACAGCCCTTTGCACTGGCTAAAGCACTGTCTGATTTAAGTAGAATGTAGTATCTTCTCTAAGAAGAACAGAATCATAGAATCATAGAATCATAGAATCATAGAATCATAGAATGGTTTGGGTTGGAAAGGACCCTGAAGTTGATCTGGTTCCAAACACCCTGCCATGGCTAGGGACAACTTTCACAGACCAGGTTGCTCTAAGTCCCATCCAACATGGCCCTGAAAACTGCCAGGGACAGTGCATCAGTAAGTTCTCTGGGAAACCTGTTCCAGTGCTTCACCATCCTTACAGTAAGGAATTTCTTTCTAATATCCAACCTAAATTTCCCCTCTTTCAGTTTGAACCCATTAGTCCTCTTCCTATCAGTTCAGTTCCTGATGAAGGGTCCCTCTCCAGCCTCCTTGTTTTCTTTCTCTCTCTAAAGAAACACAAGAAGGGACAAACTGGTTTGGTCAAACCATGAACCTGCTGGAACCTTCATGTCCTATATAACTATGTCCTATACCTAACTGAGCTTCAGGGAAGTTGTTTCTGAGGGTCTGAAATAAAGGGTTTCCAGATTAGCTCAGATAAGAAGTGTAGAAACTCTGCGAAAATTATTGTTATCCCAATATTTCAAGTCCACATTTGAAGTAATAAGAAGTACTCATGTGCATTTAAAAAGTATTTTTTAATAATATTACCAGCCAGTTCTGGAAACTGTAATATGCAATAGCTTCCATATGTATTCAAGCTATGTGTTCTTAAATAATAATGAAATCTGAATTGTTGGGAAAATTTTGAAATTTACACTCCCTGAAACAAAGTCCATATCAAAGTCTATATCTATCTATTTAGGACCTTTTTTGGTTAATGCAACCACTGATCTTCATTGCACAATTACCATGGGTAATCTGTATTGAAATGCAGATATTCTCCCACCACAGTATATATACTGTGAGAACACTTAAATTACAGATGACTGAGATTAAATGACTGGGATTTTTTATGCTGACACCCTGTGTGTTATTTGCCTAGCCAAGTTTGTCACCTGTGAGGAAACATATGCATCCTTGGAGGCACATACTGGAGAACAGTAGGAAGAACATTGGAGGATTATTTGCATTCAAGTCATTTTGCCTCAAGCTTCAATACAAAATCTGTGATTTGCAGCCCAATTTAAAGAAAATCCCACTCTCTCATCTGCCTAAGTTAATTTAACAGCCCTCCTGCTTTGAAGTCCAGAAAGACTTTTTTAATGAGGATAGGAGTAAAATGCTTGGGATAAAACTCGTAAGTGCTCCAATTAACAGGCCAGTTATGACACATCTAAAACCTGTTTCTCCACTGGTAGCAAAGCAGAAACACCACTACACCACACCACTGATTTCATCTGGAGAGATTTGTGTGTATGTGACCTCCAATGCAACTGCTAGAATTATACAGAGTGCTTAAAAAAAACCCCACAGATATCCAAACACAGAAATCAAAGGCAAAGACAGTCAGATCAACAGCAAAAGAGGAACTGAATTGTACTGAGTGAGAAAGCAGACAACAATATTTTTAATTGCATCACTTAATTATTCAACACAATGACCTCAAAGTGTGTTATTAATATTAATTAATTTTTCTATTTCAACTTTCCATTTATAGATATCTATTAGCATTTCCAATTTCCAAATAAGAGAAGCAGGTTTTGAATCTGACCCAAAGACAACTAAAGCCAGCAGAAGACTTTTGTCAGAGCTGGGAGGACAAGCTATGTGATCTTTTTTTTGCACCTTTAGACTAAGAAAAAACATTGTGCTTCCACCTATCATGGGTTAACTTTTTCTGCCTGCAACAGAAAAATGCATTGGGTCCTACTTCTTTGACAAAATACTAGCCAGGCAAACCAACATGGCAAGGCCATAAGCTACCACTTCAGTTTCTAAAAATTAAGTGAAAATCTAAGAACAGTCTTCTACTATTTTTAAAAACAAGGTTCAGAATTCTTTTACATGAATTTTATCATCTTTCCCCTAATCATGGCTGCGTGCACTTAAGACAGTAGAAGGATAAGAAAGCATCAACTCAGGTGACTGATTGAAACAAACTGCACATTTTCCCAGTGCTAGCTGATTTATTAAACCAGCCAGTGCATTCTCAGTATTCAGAGACAAAGCTTTATCCAAGAAATTGCTTTTGAAATGTCAGTGAGAGATCTATTAGCTGTAACACAATGGGTTAAAATTATACGCAACGATTGCTACACTCATTACCATAATTTAACATTCCCAAGAAAAGAGCAGAAAACAGAGGAGTCTGGAAGAAAATGGAAGTATATTTGAGTTTACAAGAAATTTTGTCTTTTGCAATGGAGGTTAAAAGGAAGCCTTAAAAAGAATGGAGTGGAGGAAGCTGACTCCTTTCAGTACAGATCAAGCTTTCCAGTCAGCTCATGATTTTTACTGTTGCCAGTAAACATTATCATCATTGTATTTCTGTTTTCCTGTAGAATCAGGATACAAAGGCTCTGCTGCCATCACAAAAAATTCCCAAAGAGTTTGGAAACTGCCAAAAAGGAAGAAGTGCTGAGAAGTTCAAAACTACTCATGTAAGAGGAGCATACTGAATGATAGAGTGCATAAATTAAGAATTCCATATAAAACTGCTCCCAGTGACCAACTATTTGGCTTCTTTTTGTCCTTTCTACAAAAATCATGAGGGATCACTTACAGAAAAGGGAGTGTTGGTTGTTACATCCAATATAGTTGCTAATTCAGTGGCATCTGCAGAGCCCGCTATTATTTTGCAACCTGTTTCAAAATCTTGACATTATTGATCAATGTCAGGGCTGCCACCAGCTCCCATTGACTCACTAATCATGNTAACATCAAAGGTAATAAATAGAAATAAAGAATGTCCCTTAAATATACTAAGTAGCTGCCACCTGCTCCCATTGACTCACTAATCATGAGTGTATTACCCAACTGATTTTTATCACCATGCTGTGCTGCAGAAGAATCCATGGCTGAAATAGCAATGAGTAATTTTTTCAGCTAAGTATTTTCCTTCTGGGAAGCAATCCCTTGTTGTTTTATGCATATCAAAACTTCATGCATTTCAAAAAAAAACCTCCAAAAACCCAAGCATAAAGGATTTGGGCTGTCAGTTCTGTATGTTCAGATAGTACATGAAATAGTTTTCCATACTTTCAATATGCAGTAGGAATTTTCTTCAATGACTAGTGGACAGAGCTTGTACAAATCCTTGTTTGGCGAACACCTTGGAGCACAAGTTGTTTTGCTACAGTACAAATACAGACAGAAACAGTGTCTTCAAAGGTTATAATATGCTGGCTGTAAAAAAAATGCATAGCATTGATTCATCTTCCTTCTCTCAACTGTTCCCTTCTCAATGATGATGTTTACAAGGCGAATTAATTTTTCTGCTCCTAGCTTAACCTGGGCTCTGGCTGTTAAATTAGGTTTTTGCTGTTTGTAAATCATTGGTAACTTATTTCAACAGAACTGACTGAAATTCTGGGTAAAAATCTGCAGCTAACGCTTTCCCAGAGAAGCACCTTGTTATTTCTTTTTAAATAACTGTCCTTCATCTCTCAGACTGTGGTTTTACAGATTTAATGCCCCAAGAAGCAGCTGCCACTGCTGTTGCACTGACCAGAAGGATGCTGAAGGAGTATTTGGTGAATTCCACTTGAAAAGAAATGTGTTTTTCCAAGATCCAGCAAAGATGTGTGGTAGGAGTAGTATTATTCTGTCAGCGATACTAGGATTTATTTGCTTAGCTTTACCCTATCTCTCTTCTTACCCTCCTGATTTTGATTTTGGTAAAACAGTCAGTTCACCCAAGTAATGACTTAGGAGAAGGCAGAAAGGAGCATGATGATTATGTGACCTCTTCTCAGAGGGAATTTCACCTTACACCAGTTAATAAATACTGCTAACTTCACAGAAATGGCTCCCTTCTTCTCACCCCTACCCATCCTTGTTCTTTACAAGGAGGGGTTTTTTGTTATTTTTTTGGAATATTTGTCTCAGTAGCAGAACCTCAGTGCTTTTGCCGTCAGAGTATCTGTGCTGATACCACGTGGTGCCTGGCTAATGCTGTGCAGTCAATTATGCAGTATCTGGGCAGAGAAGCAGTCGCAGCACGAATGAACGTAACGCTACGTTAAAGCAATCACCTGATGTCTCAGCCCAATCCTTACCTCTGCTGCTAGTGGGGAAGGGTCTCTAAAACGCAATCTCCTGCCTTTTTTTTTCATGCTCTGTCTCCTTCCTAGTTTTGTAGTAAAATACTTGCTTTGTATTAGGCACAAATGCAGTCAGGCATATAGAAAGGAGGGGGGTTGTTAATAATATTCCACATTATCAATCAGGAGAGCTCTCATTTTTAGTACACTGATATTTAATACAGCAGTAGAAAGACAAGCACAATTATACACACTGATACACATTCCAAAGACAGGGCTTGGCTATTTTTCTCTCCTTTAAGAAGGCAAGGAAAAAGGTTTACCATACTTGGACTAAAACGGTCTCAAGCTGGAATAGGTTGTACCTTTTTAATTTGCATCACCATGGGATGTTCATAAAATCAATATGATAAGAAGCACTTTCACAATCACATTTACATCTTTCATTCAGGAATTTGAAAAATTATTCCTCCTGCTGTTTTCATAACACTGGTACCACAGCATTCCACAATTTTGCTTGAGAGGGATGTGAAATATTAAAAAAAGACAAAACCTGAGTTAAATACCTGAGTTAATTCCTTTGCCTCCACTCCTAACATTTACCACACTACCTTCTGTTATTTATGCAGAACTCCTCTTACTCTCACGGTCAGAAACCTGAATTGTCAAGCTGCAAAGAAAAGGTTATCACTTCAATTCATTCGTGGGCAAATTGCTCAAACTCAGCTGTCAATCAACAGTCCACTCCAGCATCTGAGCTGATTTGTATCTATCATGAGTGTTTACTCGACAGATTCTCACGAGCAAACTGGAGCAGAGAAAATGTGCCTAATGATAACATCACGCCGACAACACGTTTTCTGCAGATAACATTCGCATTATGTGTTTACTGTTTGCAGAGTGTCTGGAAGACATCAAATGAAAAGCAAGATATGTTTCTTTTTCTGTGCACATATTTCAATAAAAAAATAAAATAAAATAAAATAAAATAAAATAAAATAAAATAAAATAAAATAATTACTCCATAGGAAAGCACTTCAGATGAGGAAGCCTAGATATAAATTTGCCTTTCTTCCTGCTCCCTTTCTACATATTCCATTTCATCCTACTCCACTGCCTTTGTGTCCCTCACTTTTTAAATTCCTGTTATTCTGTTACTTTGGAAAAAATCAACTAAAGGAAGAGAAAAGCAGATGGACTCAGACTTTATTCCCATAGTTTCAGCTATTTTAAGAATTTTGAATATGAATAGAGATTGAAATTAATCAACAGATGGTTGGAAACATGAATATTAATGAAATCCTGTATTACTTTGCCAGGTATTGTTTGAATGTAAAGAATATACATGTAGTCTAATTTCCACTTTTGGAAAAGAAATCTAGCAGCCTCTTTAGCTGTCTGATGAAGTGGACATTTTGGACAATAAACTGTGGTACATGCATGTATCCTTTGAAAAGGGGGGAAAAAAAGTAAAATCTGACAAATATCTTTATAAACTTCTAAGGCCCTCCGCATGAAAATCAGTCATCCCAAAACTTCAATTTGATGAGAGACTGGAATAAAATATTTTTTATGTTACTATAAGTGAACTATTATTTTTGATCTGCAACTCCAAACCCAACAAAAGGCTGAGGCATTCACAACAATGATGCAGTAAAGAAATGTGAAATTAAGTAAAAGTAGTTATGAATCTATGATTTCCCTTAGGCAGACATTGATGTTTAGCAGCAATCTGTTTTATATAAGTAATAAACTGCTGCCACCTTCTGAAAGAAGCTCAGCATGACTACAAATGCCATCTTTCTCACAAGGCCAGGGGAACAACAAACACATTGTGAGCCAAGAAAATTAGGCAAAAAAGCAAGTTCTGCTTCAGCATCAATAGAAAAAAATATCTGCTGCACTTAGAAAATATTGCTCAAGAAGCTAATCTGAGGATGGTGTCAACACTTCCACACAAAAATATAAGCATGTCATCCTTATCCTAGCTTAGGAAGATGTTCTGATATCCTACTAACTTTCAAGCTGGTAAATGTGACACTGAAGGAAGACAACAGGATTGTGACCTCCCTTTAGCCAAATCCTTCTTCACCTTTTAAATGCTCACCTGCTTGAAGAAGAGTCTACTCTCCTTGGAGATACCTTCCAACCACAGCTTCCTCACTATAAAGAGTTAGAAAGTGATAATTTTTCTTTTTGTTTTCTGCAAGAACCTGCTGCTTCAATGTCAGCACCACTCACAACCAGGGATCAACTTTCTGGTAGAACTGGATACAACAAGGAGGGTGGGATGAGCAACCCTCTGTGCCCTGTAAATGGGGCCCCACTAACCAACACTAGCTATGTGCTGATCCAGAACAGGAAGCTTCTGCTCAGAGTAGTTCCAAATCTTTGATGATTCTGAGAAGGGATGACCTGGAGCAATTTTTTTCCTCTGCCAACTTCAATATGCAGCATGCTGGTGTGAGCTTTATTTTGGTTTATATTCTGGAAATAAAAGTAGAATCAGAGTGTACAACAGCAGAGCAGCAGCAGCAAACCAATATCATCTCTAGCAAATCAGTGTTTCACAGTCAGTACCTCTGTTATGAATAGATTGATCACCTCTCCAAAATAGTCCTAAAAATAAAATTGTGGCATTTTAGCCTGATTTTCAAAGCAAATGAGGATTATATCATCTTACTGTCTAGCTCCTCCATCTTCCTATAATCTTTGAATGTATTGATCAGTTTCAACAAAAACTGATGGGAAATTGAAAGTGTCAAAAATGTAATTTATAGAAATTTAGAAAACTCTTAGAGCACATAGCCAGAGAAAATCAACCTTCAACAGTTGCATTGCTGATAAGCCAACATGCTTCAATGAATCACTGAACTACAGTTCTGTGATTAGGGAGAGGAGGAGGAGGAGAAATCATAATCCAAACTACAAGCTTCATGTGAATTTCCTGGGCAACACCCAGGACTCTATGATGGTAGAATATTAAAGTGGATTTGTTTTGGAGGCAACTCTGAGTTATGCTGGGAACATGGCCTAAAACAAGCCAAAAATATGAAGGAGTACAAAGATGTCTTAAAACCATTTCTATTATGCCTTTTTTTTTTTTTTTGCTACTTATTCTAAGCATCCTGACACAATGATATTTTTGATGCGGCTATTAAGCTTTTTCCAGTAATTTAAGAAATGAATGAGTCTGCTTAAAGATGCTTGGAAGAATGAACCAAATGAAAACGAAAACACAGAGCTATCACTTGACCTGTTACGACATACCTTAGTACACAGCTCAAAACCCATCATCATCTCTCTACATTTACAGGTAAGCTTATATTTTCAGTGCTTGTAGACAGGTCTCAGTGTCATTCTAGCACTTTGAGGCTCCATGCATCTGGCAAAAAATAACAAAGCAGCTGCTTTGAAGGACTGCTGATTTTCACAGATAATGCTGTTATTAATTTGTGTTACAGAATCAGCAATAACTTCATGATAAAACAGAAACTGTGACAGACATAAACTGATTAATTTAATTGCAAGTATTTCTCTGAAGCTCGTTCAGCAAAGACTTAAAAAACTTGCACGGGGAGTTCTTCACCATTGTTTTGGGGGGTAAAGATCCTATCTGGGATTTTTTTTTGCACGTCAAGAGGTCACAGATTTGCGCATTATGTTTTTGACTACTGGCTTTCTTTTTTTGCAATTTCTGAACAGAAATGCCATGCCTGGGATGGAGTCTTCTACAATTTCTTTTTTGTCTCTTTATTTGTTTCCTCAGGTTCACAGAACCACCAGCAGTTTCAGTGACCCCCACCCAACTCCGATTATTTGCAGGTGTCACCTCCCCGTGTGGAGTCATAGAACTGCTGAAGCACAGAATGTTAAGGGCTTCCAGAGAATGGAAGGGACCTTAAAGGTCATGTAATCCCAATCCCCCCGCCATGGGTGGGGACACGTTCAAGCAGGCTACACTGTGCAAGGCCTTATCCAATCTGGCCTTGAACACTTTCAGGGATGGGGCATTCACAGCTTCCCTGGGCAACCTGTTCCAGTGTCTCATCACCCTCACAGGAAAGAGTTTCTTTCTAATACACATTTCAAAATTCCCCTCTTTCAGAGTGAACCCCTTACTCCGTCTCCCACCACCGCGGCTGCCGAAGGACTGTCCCTCGGGGGGCGGTCCCGGGGCGGGGCCCGCCGGAGCTGTTCGGGGCGGCGGGTGCTGAGCGCGGCCGCTCCGCCTGGTGCAGCCGGGCGGGGCCGGCGCCT